>VZTQ01010277.1:0-76150 GCA_013400755.1 Pelecanoides urinatrix | reverse complement strand
TTGTTTGCAGCAATTTATAGAATATGGACATCCTTCAAGTAACTACAACTCCTCAGCAGGGGACATGTTTTTCAAAGAGGACAAGAAAAAGGGGTAGGGGAGGCAAAAGCAAATTCCTGTCAATACTTCAGAGTCAGAGCTGAAGAGTAGGTGTTCTGTTACTGCTAGATCCCAGCAGGGTCAGCTCACCACCTCCCCTCATCCCTGAGTTCAGGGCTTTAACTGAAAAATTTAGCAAGGAATAAAAATATTTTTCAGTAATGTATGAGCTTCCATCTCTATCATCTCGTATTTCACACAACCAACCTTACTATTTCCTTTACAATATCCTATTCCTGGAGGTTTAGCAGTTCCAGTTGGGAGTTTCTTCATGTTCCTTCTAGAAAATTTTATTCATGAAGAAAACAAAGCATCTCCAGATCTGAACTTTATCTTCTCTTGACCATTTCACTTACATATGTATGGTGACAGAAAGATTCAGAAAGAGGATATTTCTTCACAGGAGGCTGGGCACAGGTACTCAGGAGGTCTCTAACCCTCCAGCACCACTTAGAAGTCAAGGGGACTGGCACAACACAGGAACCGTAGGCAGTGCAAGGGGTAAGCACACACAAGAAAAGCAAATGGATGGTTCTTCTAGTGCAGCAAGTTGTCTTCCCTGCAAGAGCTAAGGGGACAGAGGTGGCTTTAGGTCACCTTTTCAATTCCTCAGTGTTTGACTAGCCCAGGAATGGGCAGTTTTCCAAAGCAGATTAAAGGAGCTATACATAACCCTCTGCTAAATTTTTGCTTGGGTTCAGCAGTCATGGAAGTAATTGCTGACTATACTCCAAATACAAGCCAAAAAAAACCTCTGATCTGGATCCAAGTTCTCCCTGAAGCCTAAAGGTGTTTAGATCCAGTTTTCTGGGTCACATCCAATTCTAAACTCCTTTGTTTATCTTCTATAGGCTATTAAGTCTCTATTAGATGAGGAATTTAGAACACCAAGTAACAGCACAGCCTTCCCTAGAGTACCGTGTGTGATGTCCATGCCATCCAAATAAGACATCTCTCAACTAGAAGAGACTCAGAACAGTGATAAAAATGAGCAATTGCTTAGCAAAAAAGCTATCATCCAATAAAAAAATAGAAAATACCTGGACTGGGAAACAAAATGGTGAAAAAAGGAGAGAATTTATAGAACGGTGCACAGCCTGAAGAAAAAGGACTGGGAGCATCCAATCTCCCTGTCTCACAGGGTGAGAACAAAGGAAGCTGAAAGGTGGAAAAAGAGAAAGGAGCATCGCTCATCCCGTGTGAAATCAGGCTGGGGAACTCATTGCCAACATACCAAGATTCAGACTGGATTCAAAGGGGGAAATTATGCATAGCAAAAATATCCAGAATTATAACAGCTGCTTTTTAAAGGAGGCATGTGGAAGGAAGAAGGGAAAAATAATGGCAAAGGACAGAATCTGTTGCTTTCAGTCTTCAGTTGGTTTCTGAAAGTTCAGGAGACTATAGGGAAGTGCAAGATTATGTCATATCTCCATGGTTTCTGGAAACTTTCCCAAAATTCCTAGTGCTGCCCAGCATCAGAGAGGATACACTGGAACACCAGCATTCCACTTACTGAAATGCTGCAACTGAACAGAAAGGCCAGGGAACACAACAAATGTCTTTCAACATGAGTTTAGAAGCTTGTTGAGTGTTGCAGTATAAGCAATATTTTATTAAACTACAGGGTCTTTCCTCACTTGCTTGCACCTCAATGTTATTTTCCTTTACACTGATAGCTGTCTGTGTAGAACAGTTTATACAGCCATGGAAAATGTTTGGCAGCTTAATGTGACCAGAAAGCCCGGCACACAGCTGCCCATGACTGAACAGTCACATCACGGGCAGTAATTAGAAACTGTGAGTGAAATGGAAGCAGAGCCTTTCCAGCAAGGTTCCCCAGCCAAAGGCACAGACATTGCCAAATCCCCCTGAAAGGGAAAGCCCTCTACAACTGGAGACATCCTCTGAGGAGCACGCAGGGCCAGTTCCCAGCCAACAGCTACAGCCTGTTATGAACTGCTGAGACACACGCGTTGTGCCACCCTGTACCACCTGCATTGGGTCTGGGACAGTGTTTGCTGAACAATTACTAAGACACCAGCCCGTACTATGTCTGTCCTGAAATATAAATGGCAGGATTTTACTTTTCTTTATGCTGCATTTTCCAGTCAGGCTCTCTGCTTCCTCTGCCCCATAGGTAATTGTCTGTCTGTCCCCCTGGCTGCCTATACAAAGGAAAGGCAGTGCAGGGAGAGAGATCAAGCAGCAGCCTACATGCAAAGGGGAAAAAAATAGCTCTCAGGTCTTGCGTGCAGGAGACAGAGTGGCTCAGCGAGATTCTACTCCAGGGCTGCGGACAAAACACACAGTAGGAGACTGTCAGGCTTGGATGCTGGATAAAGGTCTACTGAATTCACCAGTGCTCCCCATCACTCCACTCATTCCAATATCTTCTCCAGAATTAGGAATAGGATTTAGTTAGTGGCGACAGATGCTCATGAGAGCTCATGCCCTTACAGAAGCAACTGCCTGAGACTAAGCATAAGGCAGACAAATACCAGGGAAAGACCAGCCCTTCGGTGTATCCCCTCTGCTGGTATCCTTTACATATGATTTATGTCATCTCTTGCCACATGGCTTCTCACAGCATGTGAATGCTTCTAAGTCCCAACACATAAAATAACTCTGTTAAGTACTCCAGAGGCAGGGGCACTTCTAGCTCCAGCTCTAAGACCCCACATTGTGCAGCCAACGAGATCCAGCATGACACAAACCAGCCCTCACTGTCACAAGTGCAGGGATGACTAAACTGAAAGCGGTAGCTATACTGTGCTGTTTCTATTACTTGTCACAGACTGGGGTTCAGGACAATGCCTCTAAACTTGGTATTTACCCAACCTATTCAGACACAAATTTAGAACTTCCTGAAAGGCTTTGGCCCCAGGCAGCTACCGCTGAGCTGCTCAGGCAGAATTTACATTTACCCTGCCAACCTCGAGTCTCTTCAACTCACCTCTATATTCTACCAGTCCACTGTCAGCTGTAGGATTGGTCTACCTTTGTTGAAATGTTATTGAGATCCCAAACTGAACAAGACAGGCATTTAAGACGTAAGTTAGCAGGTCAAAACTAATTTACAATTTGTTTCCCAGTAGTACATTTTATGGTTTAGGTGTTTGAATGGTGTTTTTACACATTTGCATTTAAGTTTTATGAAATAATTAGCAATGTTTTCTTTCTATTTTTCATTTTAAGATACTTGTATGAAAAATTAGCTAATTCTTAAAAAAAGCCCTCATCAACCATGTTTCTCTCATCCCAAAATGCTTCTCTCAATTTTCTTTTCAAGTTAATGTTTTTGACCTCTTCCAGATAAGAGATGGTAACACATGGCAGATACTAGCAAAAGATTTGCATAGCAGCAACAACACAAATTTCTCCCACACAATGACCCTGAAATTTTTCCTAAAAATAGCTTGAACAAATGAGATCAGATTAATTTCTAGAGCTGCCTCACCAGATTCGCTGTGACTCCTCTTATGCTGAATCTGCCTGAATTGCCTCTGGAAGCTTGTCCCCTGGGCATTTCATCAAAACCATACCTATGTCAAAACTTCCCAAGGAATGAACGTATGATGAGGTTTACAGATGCCCAGGACACCGCTCACTGACATTGACTCATTCTGGTTATATACCACTCAACACAAGACCTTTTTGGTCACACTAATACAGTTCAGTTCTTTTCTCCTTTGAAAATTCCCTGGATTATTCCAATTCCTTTGCTTAAACCATTCAATCTTGAGCCACCATGTATAAAAGAAGGTTATTAATATGCTTTTGGTCAAGAAGCCACTGGCTTTAGTTCACTTTCACCAGCAGCACTGATTTTTAAAAGTCCACTAACAACTCAGCAGCAAAGCACTATAAAGACAGATACCAGAGATAAAGTGTCCTGTAGATAGCTCTTGGATTCCCCATCAGTTCATTCACTACTGAGCATTCAGAGATCATAGTTATGAGACTTCCCAGAAAGAAACGTTACAATAACCACTGTGCTGCTATATTCTGGGATACATGGGGAACATTAGCCCAGACAATCCTAAGAATATTTACTAGAAATGATAACTGAGGAACTGCCAAGATATAACATTCTTTTCTAACTACATCAAACAAATGTATTGGTTTCTAAATGGCAGTGACATCAGGTGAACCCAGATATACAGGGAAGTCTGTCACTCCCTCTTCTGTATTTTGTTTTCAATAGCAAGGGGACTGCCAAACTCTTCCATCTAGCAGTGCATACTGCAGGCTCATTGGCAAACTGGACAGTGTAAACAAGAGCAATGTAACACCAGGAAGCAGTGGGTGCAGAATGTCTGTTTCATCTAACATCTGTGGCAGAGAGGGGAGATGGTCCACATGAGATGAAGGCAAGAAGAGCCACAAGGCTCTAAGACCTTTAATGAAGATATTATCTCTCCTTTTTTTTTTTTTTTTTTAAATGCAGTTCTCCTGCAGAAGGCAGAAAGGTCCCTGGCCTTCCTGCATCCTTTGCTAAGTGCAAGAGATTGTTTCTCTCCTTTTTTCCTTCTGCAGTGACAGCTTTTGCTCCAGCCAAACATTTCCCCCTCCTGCCCACAGAGTTTGCTCCAGCACTATGCCTTCCAGATAAATGAGCTCTCCCTTCACATTAATCATCCCTAATGAGGCAGATATTCTTTCTGTAAATTCACTCCCTCCTTAGATCTTTTTGGATTCTGATCTGGAGGCCTTTCATTGCAACCCCGTAGTCAGAGGGAGGCAGTTGGGTCAGATCATGAATTTTATTTGATACTTTGTTTAATGTGACTCAGACAGCAAGAGGACAAGAAAGATGTGGTAGTGGCCAGGGGGAGCAAAGGATTCCCTTATGCTTTCAGGAATTACAACACCAAGTCATATCTATCCTTGCTTTAGCATAGGTGCAATGAACTGAGTTAAGTGGTGTTACCCATCTTCTTCTATAGGGAAAAATGGCTTCTTCCCATCCCCTTCACTGTTCATAGTTGGAAAGAGCAACACCTTTCACACAAATTTTACCTTTTACAAATGTAGAAGTCCATCTTCTTCTGTTATTATTTGGTACCATAAACTTAACCTCATGACAGTAAGTGAAGGAGGGTGGCAGCTCTCAAGGGTAGTACTCCAGTGGATACTCTACATGGGAACTCCCATAAGCCTGCACCTTCTCAGACAGGGCAGGAGGGAAACGGGGAATGCAAGTCCTGTACACATATACATGTATGTGAATGGCCACTTTTATGGACACACATCATGCCATCATCTGTCTCAAACAAATTTATGAGGAGAATTTTGTCCTTGACCATCCTGTGCTACCAACTGTCCCTGATCTCAATCCTACCCAGCCAACGTCCCACCCAGACATGTTTAGCTTTCAATAATTCTACATTAAAAATTGTTCCAAATTGTCAGCTAGCTATTTCCTACTGGTGGTTGCTAACACTTTTTGTTTTTTCTTCTAAAGATCTCTGGTATATAGATATTACTTCCAGAGAACTAAAGAAGAAAATTAAATTATTGACCTGCACAAAAATCTTAAAGGCATATTGTGAATGTGGTTAAGGAAATATAGCAGATATGGAACTGTATACAGAAAAAAAGACAAAAAACTTCAACACCTTATATCCAGAGTGAGACTACGGAGACATAGATAGGAAACCCTTCATCATCTAAAGTTATTGGAAAGGTAGAAACTGAGGTTTTTTGTTCAAACTGTATTGTTGTGTGCTTTTTCCAATAGTGAAAGTGTTTTGTTCATGTAGGAAAGACAGAATTGATTCCGTCATAAGGAAGTTCATTGCATGTTTATTCTGGTCTTCTACAAAGAGACCAAACCTGTAAAATTTTTTTCCCCATGATTTCAGTACAACTAGAACATTCTCGCTGTGATGAAAGTGAGGGAAAAAGGCTGCGCTGTTAAGATCTAAAAACCTATAATCTTTAAGTATCCACATCACTTGATACACTGTTTTGAGTAACTTATAACTTTCTTTGTCTTCATTTAGTGATTTATTTTCTTTCCTCTTTCCTTCTTGACTAGTTGAAGAAAAAGATCAAGGAAAGAACTGTTATGGGGTTTATTTTGTTCTTTTAATGACCTCTTTGTGATGCTGGACATTTCAAGATCCTTTCTAGGAAAGAATAAACAGTTTCAAATAAATGATGGATTTTTGAATTTTTAAGTGTTTTTAAGACAAAGCAGTGACATATACTTAATCCCACCTTCAGGTTATTAAAGAAGACCTCTTCATGCAGGTAATGTGGTGCTTTGAAACTCGAGTCTGGCTCTATAGAGCTTTAGGGAACTGGAGCTTTATTAAAGGTATGTTCTCCAATACAAGTGTTTACTACACTAGAATCAGGAATCTTAAATACACCTGGGACTACTCCACTGGCTTCAATAGTAAATCTGTCCCAGGTCCTCAGAAAANTGTATACAAAATGTTTATTTTTCCCCAGTCTCAAGCCAATAGACACACCCACCTTAATAATTTAACCAATTTGTTTCTAATTTCTCCAAGTAGCATGTCTGAGCCAAGGTGAAAAAATCCAAAGAGACTCCTAACGTTTTTGGAAGCTCTCAAAACATGAGAAAGTAGCCCTTGGAGACAACCATCTTAAAGGGAGCAAAAATTGAATGCTTTGGCCAACTTTCCAGATATCCTGATGTGTCAACACGCAGATTGCCTCTCTGTGGAAAAGGGAAATTAAATTTCCATCTGGAGTACCATGAAGATTTCAGGCATTCTCATTCCCTAGGCTTTGCTAACCTCACTGACTTCAGTGGCAAAGTCGTCCATAGAGTTGAAGAGGTTTGATGCCAGAAACAATCATGTTCAAGGAACTCAACCCAACAAAATCCAATTCACAAATGGCAGGCAGCCAACTGCATGCATGCAACCAACTTATTAAATGCTGTTCACACAGTCCTGTGGCACCAATATCTCATCTTTTGCACTCCACCTTTAACACAAAAGATTTTACTATATCCTCAGCCTGTGTAAGTTGGCAGTATTATCTGATACTTAGGCAGCCTTTAATGGAAGTAAGCGTTTAGGGTTTAGTTTGAAATTTCTGTGTGAAAATGGCCAGAGAACCTACATTATAATTTCCAAATTACGCTACATATTGGAAATGTGAAGTCATATAAAAAATGCTCTGTAGTAATTCCCTACTCTATGAGCTATAACCTCACTTGTGATAAAACAGGGGTTCTGATCAAGTTTAGGCTTAAAATACTTTTGTTGTAGTTTCAGGTGTAACAGCAGATAGGGTACAAGATGAGAGACATCATCCTCCTGCACTCTGGGTCTCTATACAACAGGGGCCACACTCTTTATCCTTGCATGGTGGAAATAATTCCTAAGCAGCACAGTCCTAGGGCTTGCTTTCCTTCCTTGCATAGTTTTTACCGTAGCATGTAATTCTCATTTCAGCTGATTTAGGTGGGTGTATGTGAGAAGGTAACTGGGCCTCTATTGTCTCTAAACATAGTGTCACTGCTACATTAATTTAACTAGCAGTGCTTCCTGGCAAATGGCTCACACTTCTGCAGGGACATTTAGGAATGACTTTGCTATAAAAATATTAGGTTAATTAGACATCTGCTCTTCCCCCTGTTTACACTGTTTTATTGATCTGTTTTCTCATTCTTTCTCAAAGTGTTGGCACGTACAAATAATTTAACTTTCCTCTCCTTTGTTCTGCAATAACTTAAGTACAGGTTCAGCCCTGGTTTGCTCACAGCCCAGTGCTCCTCTGCTCCTCCTTAATCCTTCTGCTTCATTTCTCTCCTTCCTTTTCATCAGTAATGGCTCATCGTCCATATATTTCTCTCGTCTCTGCTCACCCAGGTAAGAAGCATGTCAGCAATGTAGAGCACTGTGTAAATGTTACAGTACTATATAAATGTTGTGAACTAACTCCTTTGGGGGAAAGAAGAGGAAATTTTTCCTCCAGATGAATTTAATAAAATGATCTTGCAAACAAGATCAGATGAATTTGTTTAAAATTATATCCTAATATTATATCCTAAATTTATTCCCAGCACTCTCATTCTTGCAAAGGAGTACAATAACAGTGGATCACCATGATTTCACTCCTTTTTTGACAGAAGAATCCATCTCTGTTCTGTAACCATTCCAGAAGACCTGAGCACAACCATGTCATGGTAAGACGTAAGCATCAGAAAACAGTGCTGCAAGGTAATTTTGTTTCAAAAACAAAGATGAGGGGCTGCCCTACCCTCATGCTGAGCTTACAAACAAGCCTCCTTGACTTTTTTAAAAAAGTATCCTGAAATAACAAAGTATTTTAATAATCTGGAATAATAGCCTACTAAAATAATAATAAATTGAACTTAATAAAATAGGTAGGTTTCAAAGGCTTAGGAGGTCTCTTTAGGGGTCTCTAACGAAAGAAGAGAAAACCTTGCACTGAGGCATCCATATTCCTCCCCATGAATTAATCCACCTTGCACACCTTCCTGAGCACGTGCTGTTCTGTGGCTCAGCTAGCTTCACTAGGAACCACAGAGCTAAAATGAGGGAGAACAAGTCCAATCACCTGTTCAGCATCCCCAGTATCTGACCAGTGCCCAAAGCCTGAGGCAACAGCATTTGCTACAGTGAAGATGCTAGCAATGATAGGAGGAACCAAGGGCTCCAGAACCCTTTTCAGAAATGAAGCATGGAGTGGAGGCAGGCCACATGCTTGAATTAGAAGACACTATGACACATATAACCAATGCTAATGTGGGGAAAATTTGACAATTGTATAACATTGGGTTCAAATTTCTGCGGAGGAAAGTGTAGAAGTTTTCTACGTGACAATTTACACAGCAGACTATGTGGACTGAGGGGAAAATGCTGGTTATTCTATATCACCTTTGGAGCTTGGATGTACTCTGCAATAAAACAGACCGGTAATACTGCCTTGAATAGATCCAGTTAACATTCATATCAGCTGAACATGATGACAGATGTGTTAAAAAAAACTCAAATCTCAGTAGACTGATAGCACTTGGGGACAAAGAAATACAAGCCTGGAAACAGTCAGCCATTCTGGGCTCATCTCACTTTTTTCAGACTGGAGAGAAGTGAGATTTAGGGGTGTTGTATTCACTGCTAGTACAGAAATGCCAAACAGTTTGAACAAGAAGATTGCCAAAGGCTTCCTGGCATATTCTCAGAGTTCACTGGCTGGGATGTTATTCCTTGTGGGAATATGTGACAACAGACATTAGTCAGTGCTGCAGATATTAACACAGCAAGCTGACCCAGAACTGCATGCACTGATTCTTCCTTTAGCTTTCAGTGCAAACCCCTGTCAATAAGCAAGCCTAAACAAAGGCTAGAAGCACAGTATTTCCCTTGGGACAGGATTGTGCTTTGTTCTCAAGTTCTCTTTGGGAATAATGATGCTGCTTTCACCTCAAGGTGTAGTTTTGTACACTGCATTTTGGTTTATCAAAGGAGTTTAGCAGAACGTAAGTGTGCATGATCCTTTCACTTCTTAAAGACTTTGACCGCCTCTTAGCTATTATAGCACTGAAGTCAGTGTCTCCAGGATTTTCTGCTTTTCAAATATCACTCAGCTCTTTCATTTCTGACTTTGTTAATGGCAACCTGCAGGGCTCAGCAGGTCTCTGGAGGTGAGAATACAGGGCTGTAGAGCTCCACTAAACTGTTAGGAGGATCCCTCATGAGGTACAGCCCACTGAAAATTTAAGATTTGTACAAGGGAAGAATTTGGACAAGTAAATCCAGAAATTCTGCAAGTCTCTTAGAAATTACCTCTTTGGGGAATAACACATCAGTGGTCTTACGGGGTTAGAGAAATAAAAGTGGATCAGCAAAGGGAACACTGCACACAATCACTCAGGTCTGCCCCTTATTTTTTCCACTTAAACCAATAAAAATTAAAGGACATCTGCAAAGTTTAGATTATTGATATCCCTCTTCAGAGTACTGAGCAAGCTGAGGAAAGATTGCAATAGAAGTATGCATTTGTAGCTGAAATACTGAAGCAACTGCCTAAGTAGAAGGAACAGTGGATTTCCCTATACAGGAAGACAATGTGGTTTAGCATAGACTGAAATAGTGAACTATCATGGCATTACCTGTTTATATACACTTCTGGAATATACACAGTATCTCCATACACCTTCTTCATATAGAGTGGTATAGTCTAGCAAGCTGCTAATAAATATTCTGGTGTAGTAAGCTATAATAATGATTTAGTCTGTCTTTTGATGCTAAAATCTGCACTGAAACTCAATCCACTGAATTCTCAGCTTCACTTCAAACCTGTTCTTATGAACAAGATTTCACCTAAAGATTCCCATGAGATTGCAAGGAGATTCTGTACTAGTACAGCTCTTAATAGGCATCAAAATAAAACACAGGATTGTGCTGAAAACAACTTCATGTGGAAAAAAAAGAAGTGTTCAGCAAGGAACCAAATAACATGTGTGACATTCTGCTGTTTTGGGCAAAACTGGGACTAACTGCAGAGCTGGGTGCAACTGATGGCTGTTCATAGGGAAGTTTGAAATTCTGTTTCAGAAAGCCAGATTCTCATGTTTGAATTGTGAAATCAAAAATCTCCTCCCAAACACATAACTGAAGAGATAATTCTTGCTGCAACTGTACTGAGCATACTGGATATGCATTCTTAATATCACTTTGTCTTCCCATGAGTCATATAGTTTGGTTTCCCCCCCCCCCCCCAATGGAGATGCACATGAACTAACAGCCCAGCTGCTGGAATCTAGGTCAGATATCCAAATTGGCCAGAAAGGATAACTTTCTTTTTCTGTTGCTGTGCTTTTTATATTACACTGAGAATTTGAATGCTTGCAAGAGGCAACACAGGTGCCTCATGCACGAAACTATGCAAGTGAAGCTAGAAAGTCATCTGTTGCAATAGCCATTGATACCACTCTGACCAGGCAAAACTGACAAAAATACCCAGAGAATTTGTTTCCATGATGAAGGGAACATGGGATACTGTTAACCTTGTAGCCCATAACGTGAGGAGAGGAATGATACTGAGGCTTAGCAGAAGACATGAGGGAAAGGAACTGAGAATTCTCTCTAAAAGGTTTTCACTATGTCCAAATCCTAGTGTTACAGACAGCATACAAAGGCTTGGAGAAGGCTAGTCACTAGATACAAGAGAAACGTTTCATTGGCCTGAGATATTTTGTGGAAGGGCTGGCCTCCCACCCATACCATTGCAAAAGGAAAGAAAGAGGAAGGATCTTCTTTTACTGCTTCATGAAAAAAGTCATTTTCACTTAAAGAAATTAGTGAGTCCCAGAAACAGACTGGGAATAAGGTTAGATCTCTTTTACTTGCTAAATAATCAGGAACCTTGTAATTCATGAGAAAGGGTCATAAAAAAAACTTTTTCATGTCACTCCCAGTATTCTGTGATCTTCTAATTTGCTGCCTTTGAGAAAAATATTGAGGTTTTTTTGCTATGCCTGGGATGATGCTCACTAGGGTCAAGAAGGAGAAGGATATACAAACCAAATTGTCCTCTTGCAGGACTACCAGAACATGTTTTATTTGTTGTGCATACATATAACAGTAAGTAAGTCTATTGTCAGCCTGGCTGGGTTGCTCACAGGACTGCCAGAGAAAGATACACATTAGAGGTTTCCTTTAGTCCCCAGTAGGCTGCCTTGTCTGGAGCTTGATTTAGTGAGATTTTCATTACTACTTACAGTTAAACAAACTGGCAGTATTGTAGGAGTTGGCTACAAGACCTGTGGCATCCAAGATTATTTTGCATGAATTTTGGCCACCTTCGGCTCCATGCTCTAGATGCTGCCTTCAGGATGGGTATTTTGCACTTGGCAGTCATCTGCCTCTCCAGCTGTGGCCAAGCCCAATTTATCAAATGCAGGCTGAGAAGTGGAAGATTTATGAGCATTGTATAACCCCTTAATCAGTGCAATAGGGTTTTCTCAAAAGAGGGACTACATTATAGATGAAATATATGGGAAGAGGAGGGGTTAGACCTTGGCATTTCACCACAGCTGATGGTGCACAATGAATTTGTTGGAAAACAGATCTTGCCTGAAACAAACACCAAGCAGAGGCCAGTGATGAGAGATGCCAGGTCCAAGCTGCTCAGAATAAGGAGTGGGCAGAACTGAGGCTGAATATCACAGCAGAAGCAAAAGCCAAGCAGGGCCCAGTCTCTGGCCAGTTCTTGCAAAGCAAGAAGTTCTTCAAACCCCAAGGTGCATATTCAGAATGCAAGGCAATGTAATAAACTCACTGTGAGAGCAGGCAAAAACCTTTTCAAAAAAGCTTTGACATCCAGTGGTTGCTGTGGACAGGCAGCACTGGGTAAGTTTAGATTGTTTACTGAGCTTTTTACTTTGAGTATGAGTGAGAATTAGAAGCTCATTAGGAAAGACATGTCTTCAAGAACCCAGACAATAATATCGCATTTCTTAGCGGTGGTTTTTTGAAGAGATTATAACCCCTATGCCTTATTGCTAGTATAAGTGAAGAGTACTGGAGTAACATGGTGAAGCTTTCCCTCTTGTGGTGGTGCATTCATACCCCCCTTTTTCTTCCCTGGGCCACTTGTTGATCTCAGAAATTTCCATGAAACCTCGGCCTTGGTGTGTTGAAGTCTGGCAGTTGAGCGCTCCTTGACTGTATCAGAAACTCTCCATAGCTGAGGCTGGGAACATACGCCTACTGCCTGGCCCAGGTGCCCAGTAGAACAACACCGAAACTTTGAGAATTTTTTAGTAATTATCACCTGGGACTGTGGCCAGGATGAAAATTTACGGATGAGTAAAGCCAACCATCTTGCGAACCTATAAACAGTGGTCCTAAGTGAGGCCCTTTGAGCTCTCCTGGACCGCAGCAGGCTGCACCCAGCATCCCCCTCTGAGTGGTACACCTCTCAGTCTGCAATCTTTTGGGCCTGTGATATTTGGAGGACCTCTGGGTCCTGGGTGAGTCCCTTTCGAAGCTCAACCCTTCGTCCGTTGAGACGGAATGCCTAGACATTCGACATGAATATTTCTTCACTGAAATCAAGGGGAATTTTTAACAGGTATACCTTCTGTATATTTTTATATATATATACACATATATATATGTTTCTCTGTGTGTGTGTGTGTGTACTAATAGTAAGCATAATCTGTAATTAAGTTGTGGTTGTAGCAGACTTACTAACTCACTTCGCAAATATCGAATTAGTTAATGATTAGGCATTACTAAAGTTTGTTAATGATTAGTTGATAATTAAGTGTTGCTAAATTGTGAATGAAACCTAGACAGTCCCTGAAATATAAACCCTTAGATGATTTCCCTTTATATGTTTCACCCGTGCAATAAGCAATAGAGTGAACCTTGCCATTCAATTCTGTTAGGTCACACCCATTATAAATCTCTATTAAAATCACTTTCTGCTAATTTCTTTGACAGTGATTCTTTAAGCAGCCTCTAAACCACTCATTTGCAACACCTCTGGACTCCTTGCCATGTGGAGGAAGTGTCTTGTCTTGGACAAGGGATTTTAAGACAAGTCCCACTGAGCTCCTCGATAATCTTATGTCTCAGATAATTTACTTTCTGGGGCATCTTGCCCAATTTTTGCTATTTAAGTCAGAGCAGACTAAATAAAGAGCTCGGCTCTTTTCAGTGGTGCCCAGGAACGGGACAAGAGGAAACGGACACAAACTGAAACACAGGAGGCTCTATCTGAACATCAGGAAACACTTTTTCATTGAGATGGTGACCAAGCACTGGCATCCCTGGAGATGTTCAAAAGCCATCTGGACATGGTCCTGGGCAGCCTGCTGTAGGTGGCTCTGCTTAAGCAAGGAGAGGCTGGACCAGATGACCTCCAGAGGTCCCTTCCAACCTCAACCGCTCTGCAAAATATCAACAACTGGCAAAACGTTGGGTGACAAAGTGCTGGTTCCACAACCATACTTCAAGGTAGAGTCATAATTTACTTCCTTAGCCTTCAGTCTTCCCTTTGCCCTGTGGCCACTGTCTTGGTACCAGCTCCTGCCCAGGACACTGCATACCACTGCTGTCAGAGCAAGTAACTCCAGACCCAAGTCTCTTCCCTCCTCAAGTAACATTTATCTGTGATGCCAGAGACTGGCATTCCTCCTGATTAGTATTGGCCCAGAGAGGATATCCTCACCCATTACTCTGACTTGCTGCAAGAATAACCCCTGTTCAAAATTGCTCTTAAAATATTTGTCTTTAAACATGCACAGATCATTCTGTCTCCTCTTGACTGGAACCAGAAGCCATCTCATTTCAAGTATACAGCATACTTCTTCCACCTTTCTTCTTCCTTTACTGGTGCTGCTCTCCTTAAACATAGTCGGGGAGAAAAACTGGTAACCAGAAACAATATTAGCAGAACTGGGCAAGGGGAGAGAGTGAACAGATTATTCGCTGGTAGTTGGAATAAGATGCAGCTGAAATTGTTTAAAATTATATTCTGCAAGGTGTTTGAGCACAGAGAAGGGAGAAAAGACTGAAGAACTCTAATGTTGTACCCCAACACTTTGAAAGACACTTCATTTTGAAATAATATTTTCATATAATAAATGGTCACAACTGCAAGCTATCCATTGAAGATTTACTGCAAACCTTTAGCAGTCTGGTGGGGAAGGCATAAAGAAACTGCACTTGGATGTAGGAGAGTGAGGGACAGAGTGATTGAGTAATTGATTACTCAACCTCCTGGATGAAAGCGGGGTTTTCCACTCCTCTACTACTTTTGACATCGTTTCCCACGGCATTCTCCTAGAGAAGCTGGCGGCTCACGGCTNGGAGAAGAGGAGGCTGAGGGGAGACCTCATCGCCCTCTACAACTACCTGAAGGGAGGTTGTAGCAAGGTGGGGGTTGGTCTCTTCTGCCAAGTAACTAGCAGTAGGACAAGAGGAAACAGCCTCAAGTTGCACCAAGGGAGGTTTAGGCTAGACATTAGGAAAAAATTCTTTACTGAAAGAGTGGTCAGGCCTTGGAACAGGCTGCCCAGGGAAGTGGTGGAGTCACCATCCCTGGAGGTATTGAAAAGACATGTAGATGTGGTGCTTAGGGACATGGTTTATTGGACATGGTGGTGTTGGGTTGACGGTTGGACTCAATGATCTTAGAGGTCTTTTCCACCTTAATGATTCTATGATTCTTCCTCAAAGACATTAATTCTCTCATCCTCTCTTATAACTTAGAGAAAGGGTCAATTTCCAAAGGCATAGCTATTTTAGGAATAATTTGGCCTCTGGCTAGCCTACTTTGGGAAGAGGAGTAGGGAAAATTGCTTGTTTGACTGATAACGGAAAGAGGTCAGTGAGCTAACCGCTGCCCTCTTCTCTGCATTCATCTTTATTAGGCAAAACTAAAGCTCTAAGAAAATGCCAAAATAAAAAGTTTCAGTATGAGTTGACCTGAAAAAAATGCATCCCTACCCTGCCCCCTTAGAAAACCCGAAGTTATTCCAATTCAGTTTCCAACAACTGTTTGTTCACTGAGCAGGCACATAAGTCATCCCAGGAGCCCAGGGCAAAGGGCTCTGCTCATTCAGACTGCTGTCCTGCATGGGATTGTGGTATGCTTGGTGCCAGCTCTGTTGGGAGTTTTGCCCATGCTCTGTATATGTGTTTGTGGGTGTGACACACTACAGGAATTAGCAGCATCAGTGAGGTCCATTCCACCTGGCTTTTGGCGATGAGAAAGCTCCAAAAAATTTTTATTTTATGTTAAAATCCCTTTAGGGCCTTGGCCTACTCCCCACTACATTTACTCACCATTCCACAGTGAATTTAAGTCACATAAGGGAACTGAGCTCACATTTAGTAAGAGTACATTGATTCTTGTTTCCTTAAAGAAACAAAACTTGCAATTTACAAGTCAGCATCACATGTTCAGCTATGAAGGGTAATGTTCTTCACCTCCTGTTAGTAAGTTGATTAAACCACCTGATAATTTTTCTACAAATTCCTAGAGAACATAATAGCATTCCTCCCTTGCTGGGATCCTGTAGCACTTCTGTAGCTAAACACAGTGCCTAGGTATAGGCATACAATACCAACTGTTTCATGACCCCCTGCCACATGTCCCCAGCCATACCTATAACACAAGACATAAACACAGAAACATCACTGCACCCCTTCTGACCAGCTGATTGCCCAGAAAAATTGTAATTAAAAGCACCACTTACTGACATCCTGCTTTTCTGTGGCACCATCTGGTTGCTGCCCTCCCAGACCCAGTGGTTAGAAACACACCTGAGCTGAAGGTTCATTATATTCCCTGGCTTCAGTTCTCCATTGGCTGCTACTGATACAACTCAGCTGATTGCAGTAAAGCTGCTCAACTCACTCTGGCATGGAACTTAGCCTAATAAATTCCTGGAAAAGTATCATTGCCCCAGAACTTTATCCAAGCCCGAACATAATTCTTATCCAATGCTCCCAACAGCTACAATTGATCTTTCCTTGTTTATTATCTGGTTGACCCACTATATACTGCAGTAAAACTGCAGGCTGTAAGTGCATTGGGTTGTTTTATAGCTTCTCTGTAGAATGTCTTAATTAGTATGCCTGATATTCTTCTAACACAAGTAAAGTGATACAAATATTGGCAGTATTATGTCTTTTGCAATATGATCATTCATATTCTCGTGTGGTTCCAAGAAGTGTTTTATGATAAGAGGAGAAGAGGAGGAAGCACCTATGGCAAAAAGTTCCCTGATCCTGTATAATGAAGCTGATGAAGGGTCAGAAAATCTTCTACCTCTTGTGAATTCCTTCAGGCATCTTTGCAATATTGTCTTCATGTCCAACAAAAGGAACAACAAACACGTCTCAACAAGACAATGAATTTTCACTCTTCTGTTTTAGACTGATACTGCTGTCTTAGAGTCCCTGCCACACGAGTTCCTGCTATGGGCAAACTATCTCTTTTTTTCTGCTCAAGAGTAAAGCTTCCCAGCAAGTGATAACGGTGCTGCCTCCATCACCTTTATCTCTGTAATTCCTTCCATGGTGGCTTGGCAGTGCTGTTAATATTGACAGTTTTCTGTTTTGCCAGATGGTGGAAATTCAATGTAGACTTATTTCACTTTTCAAAAGAATATGCAAATGGTTCCACATATGCCCTGTATTGCTTTAATTAATGGCTCTGTTTAGCATTACATGTCAGAAAAAAATAATAATCTCTCTACTTAACAGCATTGTCTAGGACTGTCCATCCTAGATTAGTTCAGACAGCAATAATTTCTACTGAACTGCACATAATAGCATCTCCATTTTTTCTCAGTAATACACTATGGCGCACAAAAACTATTGAGCAGCTTCTTAATGAATTTTGTCTTTGTCATAGTAAACTCATCTCCAAAATGACAGATCTTTATGATCAGTATGCAAATCACTGCAGCTACCAGATATAACGGAGCCTTCATGTCCTGGGACCATGTTCCACCACTGGGAAGTGAGGTCTGCAAGCGTGTGTGGACGGCAAGGATACCTGGGCTGTGAGGATACCGGTTAGTGGTTGTGCAGGTGTAACTTTGGAGAGAGTCAACCAGAACTTCATCTAGTAAGAAGGGAAACAAAATCATCAGGGATCACAGGGGAAAGACAAAGCTTATTACGGATATTTGAGGGGTTTGTGGGATTGTGCAAAGCTTAGTCTGGGATGCCTAGGGGAGGGACAAATGCTGGAAAAGGAAGCATCAAGGTGAGCTGGGAAAGAACAAGTGTGGGAAAAAGGAGAGGAAGGGGTACAAAAGTGACCAGGCATGTGTAACTGAGATGCCTGTCAGTGCACTTGCCTGATCATAGCAGTCTGTCCTTTGTGTCCTTAAATCCCATTTCTATTTTCTTGACTTTGCTCTCTTTTCTGGATATGTATAGGGCAGTATGTATGTGATTTGCTACCAAACTTCAAGCTGGATTAGCCAGTGAGTTGGAGACCAGAGACTGAAAAACCCAAGGCTGGAGCTGGAATAAACAGTGGGATTGTGGATGGACTTAATGTCTAGTCAAGAGTTTGTGTGTCTTTAAATCAAGAGAGTGGAACTGTCTGCACACCCATTTGGAAAGTGCAGTCCTGGTGAGCTAGCAAGAAGCAGGATCTGGCACCTGTTCTGCTGGTGTTGTTGCACATGCTGTGTGTGCTCGTGTGGGTGCTGATAAAGGCATCTACTCTCTGTCCACGTTGGTGTGTGTGGTTGGCAGTGTGTGTGTTGTGTGGTGGCTTTTTTCATTTTTGGAGTTCACATTCAGTCTTGCTACTGGTTGGATCTGCCAAGGGGAACAGCAGCAAACAAGACCAGGGAGGACAAATCCCCCAGATCTTAAGTCTGCCATATTCGGTTTCACTTAACAAGGTCCTGCCACACCTGTCTCTGTCATGACAGATCATTAAATACTATGGGACCACTGCAGCGTGATGTGAAAACACCTGTGTACAGTTATCTGCAGGACTTTCTAACTCTGTCTTCATGCTTTCCCTTCCAGATTTAAGCAGCTTTCCAGGAGCTGGCCTTTTTCTGCATCTCAACTCCCAGTGAGAGCACAGTGATGGACCCTGTACTCCTGGGCATTTACGCAGCACTGCACCTGAGTGATAGACCCTTCCAAGCAGAGGAGCTCTGAAGAGTGGAGGGTCTAACCATTTATGCAACATCTATACTGGGAAATACAGAGGCCAAATGACACAGTAATGCTGTTCTTGGGAACTGAGGCCAAATGACATGGTAATGCTGGCCTCCATAGAGCATACCTCATCCCAAACACAGGGTGATCAATTCCAAAATGCCTGTTTAGAACTGTTTACTCATCCATAATAACACCTACATTGTAATAAGCATTATGTGGGAAAATCTTCATTGGCCTGGGTGCATTAAAAAGCATGCCAATGGTTGTAGAGCAGCAGTGATCATGAGACCATACATATGCCTATGATCTTCCCCATTTAGCTTACTATCATAGATGAAGCCTTGGGGAATTTGTGTGATGTCAAGCCAAAGTAAGAGATCAACTGGAGATCAAGCTTTGCTGTAGATGCTGGCTCTGCAAGGGACCAGCTTGGGTGCAGCAGGGGAGCCTGCACAAACTGATGCAAAAAAAGAGCATTTGGACATGAGATGATCCCAAAATAATACAGCTTTATTCCTGTAGTGCTCTGCCTGAGCATGAAACAAACTCAAGTTGAGTTAGTTTTGCATATAGCCATCAAAGGTATCTTTGTATCTGTGGTATAATTAATCTACAACCTAAAAATCCACCCATCAGAGGAAAGTTACCTAGACCCTATTGCCAGTGGCTATAAATAATTGTCTTTGAGCTCAAGCAGTGCCGGTCAGTGCTTTATCAGGAGAAGGACAGTCCAAGTCTCGCCTTTGCCCTTGCAATTAAATCCTGGAAGCTGTTGTTGTGCAGCTTCTTGCAACCATGAAACTTGCAGAGTTTACACTTTCCTCAGAGAATATATAAGCTCTGCAAAATCATTAGTTAATTACAGACATCAGTTTCAAAATTACATGTATAAATCCTTACTTGAGTTAACACCCTCGATCATTAAACCTGAAATAGGATTTTAAAAGTCTAATTTATTTTTTGCCATTTCTTCTGTCATCTCTTTTCCTCCAGCTGTCTTCTCAAGCAATGAAAGAAGGCCAAGAGCCTTGACTGTCTGCTTTTCCTGCTCCAGCATGGTTTTGCCTTATTGGGATCGTGACATTTAAATCCTAACAAGGCATCTTCAAAATACAGCATGGAAACCTTTGCAATTAATATTGGCAAAATATTACTTGGACTGCAAACACTCTGGGTACAGGCTGGCCTGTTGTTTCATTGGGGTTTTAGGTGATATTATAATAAAAACAATAAAGTATTTTTATAGCCAAACTTAAAGTTTTCTTTAAATTTGTTGACTTCTTTCCATCTTTGACAGAGGTGAATGAAGAGGGCTGTAAAAATTGACAATTTTTTTGTTATTTCATGCTTCCCAGCATAAGGCTTCTACGACGAACTGTTGCTTTTGTTGCTTTGCTTAGGACAGTGTGTATTAGTTAAATATCTAGCCTTGATTTTCTTCACTGTGTCACTTTTCTGTGAAGATATATGAACATTTCACTGCTACATTTTAATGGGAAAACCGATTCTTGTCAATAAACACTGCAGATTTAAAGCATTTAATATATTTAAGAGTGCTGACAAAAATCTATATATTTAAGTCCCTGAAATGATCTTATGTTTAGCTCACCACTTGTGGTGTCATGCTGATGTCAAGGGAACTGCTCATGAGCATTAAGCACATGCCAGTCCTACAAACAGTCCTTTTCATTGCAAGTGTTTCAGCAATGATATCCCTATTTTACAAATGGGAAGTCTTGCATCCAACAGGAAGCTGGCAACAGAGCTACAAAAAACCAGCAGGAGACCTGGGTTTCACTCCCAGACACGTTGTCCAATTACATGCAATTTTTTCATTCCATCTCTTTCTCTTTCCCATTAGCTCTTCTAGTGTTGCCTCAGTAAAGTACACGAGCACATGTTTTGGGGAAACAAGTGCTGGCATGCTGATAATAAGCCTCTTTTTACGTTAAACTCCTCATTTGACAAAAGTGTTATTAAATTACTTCACTTCAACACTGAAAAATGAGCAATTATTAGGACAAGACTCTGATTTGAGGTACTGCAAACTATAAATAGTTATAAATGCTTATACTATTAGGGACCTTAATTTATACCTGCTGAAAAAATTAGTTGCCCAGACAATTAATCATAGAAATATATGTAGTGTATCCATTATTTTAATTCTTTTCTTATGTTAAAGTGTTGTTTTTTTTTTTTTTTAATTTATTAAGAGTTAGGTCTGCATTCTCTTATCTACAAAACTGCAGCATTGGACTGGACCACTGCTAGGCTCCTTTTCCTATTTCTTTCATGCTTGAAATAATTTCCTGGCATATTGTATTCATATAAATGAGGAATGTAATGAGAGAGTGATACTTCCCTTTGATACTTTTAATTACCTTCTTTGAAAGCGAAGGGGAGGAAGGGCACATGGAAATCTTCATCCTATGAGACAGGAGACCAGGTAGAGTAGTTTCTATGCTACTTGCTGGGGTAAAGTGCCTGCGTGCTGAATTATCATCAATGTGCCCTGGATGCAATGCCCAGAGATGCAAAGCCATCCATGCGCACCCAATGAAATCTCAGATATAGAAACAGGTTTCCACTGGCACTGAACAAATGTGATTTCCTGTGAGGATGAAACGTTGCTTTTCCCTCAGCGGTAACTACCACATTGCATGCCAGGAAAGGTGCAAAGCCAAAGCTCACCATGATCACAAGGAATTATCTTCATTTCAGGCAGCAAAGGTCCCCACCAGCCACAGTGCTCAGGCTGCTGGCCCCTACCACTGAACCAAGTGGGTCAGGTGAATGAAGGATGCCAGTGGGTCAGTCCTCACACCATAAGGAGAGTTGTGCTTGGTTTGTGGCTGAGACAACGTGCCTTGCAGTGGCCTCATTTGGATGCCCAGGGCCCTGGCAGGAGGCATACCCCATGGTGCTGAGCTGCCTACGGCTTTGCCCTTGAAAGTGTTGTTTTCAGGGGTAAGAAAGGGGACTATGAGATAGGAGCAGTAGAATGGGATTTGACAGGCCTGATGGAAACACAAGGCACTGGCCAACACAGGGCACAGTATAAAGTGTTGGCACCCTCCTCACCCCACAGTTTTCTTCTGTGACTGATGGAAAGAAAATGAAACCAGAAAATGATGGAAAGAAAATACTCACCTTGCTTCCTTTCCCTGTATTTGATGCTTGAAAGGAGGACTCTAGTTTACTCTTCGGAGCTAGAAACTGCTATTTAATATTTAAACTCCAGAGGCAGAGGGCCAAACTCCACCCGCATTAACTCACAGAGTTAGCAGAGCAAGAATCCAAAAGCACTCTCTCATATGGGGAATCTCTCTTGCCTTTCACTCCTGTTTCGTTGGTAACTTCATCTACCGTTATATTGCAAGCCACTCAGTCTTGCTGAGCAACCTTACAAGGGTGAATGACTGAACAATAAAATGTCACGTGAAATTCAGTGCAGACAAATGTCATCATCCACATACAGGGAAGAACACTCTGAACTTCACGTATAAAATGATGGGCATGATGCTGATATTTGTATCTCAGAACTTGAGGGTTACAACAGATACTTCAATGAAAACCCAAGCTCAGGGTATTGTAGCAGTCAAAAAGCACTAGGAAAACATTAGGGAGCAAAACAGAGAACCTTGTTTTGCCACAGTGTGAATCCATGGTTTAGCCACATGTTGAGTATCATTTGCAATTCAAGTTATTTTGTCTCACAGGAGCACTGTAGCGATATGATCAAAGGCATTGGACAGCTACCTCATGAGGAATAACTGACTATGCTGGGACTTTTTACTCTGGAAAAGAGACATCGAAAGGGGGATTCCTAGCAATCTATTAGGAGTGGCCCAGAGAGCAGAAAAAAAGATGAATTTTTGCTGTCTCCACCCAAGCAAACGTTAGAGGCACCCTATGGTGCTAATGTCAGATTCAAAACGAGCAAAAGGTTTCATATAATATATAGCGGACTTCTGGCACTTTTTCCCAGAGGATGGTCATGTGGCCTCAAGGGGAAATTGGAAAGTGTTTGGAAAAGAAACCTACCGAGGCTTAATAAATATGCAGAAACCACATTTGTCTTAGGTCAGGAAGTCCCTGGCCTGAAAAAGTTTGAGAGTAAGAGAGTAGAGAGGGGGAGAGGTTTACATACTTTCTTATTCCTGTTCTTATTCTTCCCCAGGCTTCTACTTTTGGCCAACGTTGGAGCACAGACACTGTGCTAGGTTGATTTTTGCCCCGACCTAGTTATATCTGCTGTTATATTCTTAACCTTTCTTACAGATGCCAAATTACTAAAATCCCCATTTTGCTTCTAGCAACACATTCTGCAATCGTAAACGAAGAGCTGCTGCCTCTCCAGCTTTGGGACTCTGCACAGCAAGCATGGCTGCTCCTGGTGCACTGGAGGCAAGGGGAAGACAAAGGCCAGAATATGAGATGCAGGATGACTGGGTCCCATGACTGGGATGTCTACCTGACCTTTAGATCTGCATATAGACTGGTTTTTGAGGCTCTTAATGGAGGATAGAGCACTTAACTCAAGGACACAAGCTAACCATAGCCTTTCCTGCGACCAGTTCAGCTCTGCACCAGACACACATGTGGCAAGTTTTGAGCAGTGACTCAGTCTAAGCAGACTGGGGTCCTAGATAGTGAAGTAAAATTGGAAACAAATTTCTGTGCATGGAGAGCTCTGAATATAATCTGTGCTCATGTAGCCTCTGGGATAAAAGGTGAGAAGCTGCCACAACTAAGGAGTCTTTCATGTCTAAGTACAAGTGTGGCCTCCCTCAGGGTTATTTCCAACTGGTCCTCTGCAGCTCCCGTAGATGTACCTGTACACAAGCACTAGGTCAGTTACCTGTGCTGCTGTTTCTGTTCAGGTGCAAAGAAGGAGGGTGAATCCACCTCTCTCGAAATGGCTTGGTCCATTCTCTGAAGATTTTGGTATTCATCACAGCCAGCTGAAGTGGACTGCGGGAAAGGGCTATGCTGTCATCTTAAATGACAAAGAGTTTCAACATTAGGCACATCCTGTCATTTTCACATTGTGAATTTTGACATAAAGCATTGATATGCAGGACTAAGGACTCTCAGACTTCATTTTCCCCTCGGCATTAATTCTCCACACACTTTCTAAAGCGTTTTCTATCAGGCAGTGGGATCTGACCCCAGTCATGGCTAAACGCCTCCTCATGATAAGCAGAGAGAGAAGCAAAGAAGAAAGAACCTTTTTACACAGGTCTGCTGCTTCTGCATCCAATTCCCAGTCCATTGCTATTATTATTTCTAAGTGGTCCAATTTTTTCTCTTGCATTCCATAGCTCTCAACTGCAAATATATTTGAAAACTCCAGTATGATTACCTTAAATCAACCCTGCAATTTGACTTCTGGTATTTCATTTTACTCCTCAGATGACGCTTTTAACTCATTTCTGTTTATTTCTGTAGCTCTCTACAACACTGCTTCCTACAGGATTATTTACATTTATTTATTCATTTGTTCATTTATTTAGGACATAACCGGAAAGATGATTTAGCTATGGCTAAATGCAACTGTTTTCTTGTAGTTCCCCCACAACTCAGCCTGTGATTTTTTGTCAGTACTCTTAAACTGAACTGGATGGATACTCACTTGAGAGAAATATGAAAACACTGGGGGTGGTAGTTTTGGGGACTCAGTGGGTGGCAATCCTCCCTGTGAATTAGTACCAAACTGCTGTTTCAGGGCAATATTGTAAGCGCCATGGTGCTAAAGGCGCTGTTTTTTGGGAAAAAAAAAAAAAAAGAAGGATGAGGTTGTAACCCCTTAAGATATGGTATGAGGCAAATCTCTTTGTTAGACTGTGGACAATAGTCTTGCTTTAATGCTGAGAAGTACCCATATTAAAAGTCCCCATATTATTCTTTTTTGATTTTTTTTTTAAGTGGACCTTGTTTATTTGCACAATATAGACTAAGAAAAGACATGTTTACAGGTGCTGAACAAAAAGATTTTATTGGGATGTTGTCTATTACTACTAACACAGTAACCGTCATAAAATGCTTATAGAATTTGATTGCACTCAAGCAATATTGAGACAGCATAATTAATAACTTCAAAATCATGATGGGTCAGAATTAATCTTGCACCCTTTGTCTTCACTCAGTTTATATGTGAGCTCAACAAGGTATCATCCTTGCCCAGCTTGGGCTGAAATTGCCTGAGGAAGCTCTAACCAGGCAGCCTGGAAAAAGTTCAGAGATGATCCAGTTATACACACCTGGAAAGCCGGTAGGAAAAGAAATGTTGGATGTCAAGTCCTTTCCTGTCCCCATTATTGTTAGTGAGCTAGAGTGTGTACACCGACACTGCATGGTCTTCCAGCAGCCTAGGACTCAGGAGTACTCCTTGGGCCCTGATAAGTCTGCTGGTTTTTTGGGCCACAGCACTACAAGCAAGCCACAGCAGCTAGGTGTTAGCTAGGGCTGCAGCCAGGACCACAGCATCCTCTGCCAGGTGTGGAGGTGGCCTTTGGCTGGGGGAGACAGACGCCAACTCTCTGGCCTTGTGCTCTGATTGATTTGCCCCTCGGTGTGACAAATATCCAACGTGTGAGCAGCCAGCGTTTGTCAGGAGTGACAAACAGAAACCCACTTGGCTGACAGAGAGTAAACAGCCTGCTGGTGCCTGATTTCGTCTCTGTGTAGAAGCTAAGCTGATTTAGGCCTCTCAGGGGTTTGGATGAGTGACCGCTGTGAATAGCTGGTAGTCTCCGTTTTGTTGCTTCTCTGTGCTTGCTCTTAATGATTTCACCTAAAGAGCCGCTTCTTTTGCACAATAGGTAGCCCTGCTGCTCTGAGATGAAAAGGTCCCCAAGTCAATTCCTTTCTGGACTTGCAAGCCTCATTTAATGCTTTCCCACTTGGTTGCTTTCCTGTATTCTCTACTGCTTGTATTTGCCTTGTCGTCTTGATGTACCCTTACCAGACAGCATGCTGCTTTGGGGAACTGTCCAGGTTTATGGTGAGAACAGAAACTGTGAATAAAAAGACACAGGTACTAATCTAGGTCTGATAAGATCTTGTTCTATGACCTTGGGTGAATCATTAAATGCCCTTGCGCCATTGTTTTCCTTTCTAATATTAAAAGAGAGCAACAAATTCCTAACATACCTATTAGAGGTATTGTGAGGCTTATTACACCAAAGATTTTTGAAGTGATCTGAGATTGGGAAGTGGGGAAAAAAAAAGGCACCAATTTTGCTATTGATTATTAGTTTTAGTTAATAATTAGCACCCGCATAAATTCATTGAGATATGTCAACTCCATTTACTAGCATTAAAGAACTTAAGACATGTAATGCAGGAAGGTATCTCCCACAATAAAAAATTTCCTTCCCACTTAAGCAGTATATTATTCATGAAGGCAAGCTACTGTCCACCCCAAAAAGGGCTGGGTTGTTGCTCTATCTCTCTATGTATAAAAGCCTCACAGGGAATTACCAAATTCTGTGTAAAGGGTAACACTAGGTTGGACTAAGAACCCTCCATGTAAGGAAACTACATTATTCACATAGCTTTATCATCAATAAAGCACATAATATTATTTGTGTGAATCACTATTAACTACCATCAGTCTGCATCTGTTTGGGTTTGGTTTTTTTTTTCCATAAAATTTATATGACAGCAAAACTTGCCAAACCTCTTCAACATAAGTGTTTTTTGGGAAAGATCTGAGGATATTGATATTAATCTTTGATTCAGTGTGTCATATCAAATTCTTTATTTATGGCATGCGGAGAGGAAGAAAATCATGCTGGGGGGAAAATATTATAAATTTGACATTTTCTGAAGAGTTTAAATTTAGGTTTAGTCATTAAAAATAACTTTCTGGTTTATGTTTTTCTTATTTTTTATTTAAATGTATTTATAAATGCTTGAGATTTGAACAGATGTTTCATTTGAGGCCAAAGAAACACTTTTAAATTCTCTTTTGCCATTGACAGTAAACCAGGTTGTGCAGCTTTATGACAAAAAAGATAATAGCTAAGATTACAAAGCCTTTCCCATTATAACTGCAGAATGGTATGTTTGTGACTTTCTGAAGAATCGTACTGATGAGTTGCTTTGAGTTTCCAACAAGATCCATCCTGCCATTTCAAAAGCCTCCACAGGATTCTCTGCAAAACAGGTGAAAGACAATGTAAAACCATGCTCTAGCCATATTTTTTCACACAGGGTTGATATTAGATGCTTGATAAAATGTGCTAATGAAGAGCACATAGTGAGGAGTAGTGCCTTCCTACTTTTTGGGAAGAGAGCTAAGAGAGCCTCTTACTACAGTGAGGGCCAGAACTGAACATCCATAGATAGGCAAGCTAGCTCTTGAAAGGTAATTCACTGTTGTGCACAGCACAAGCATAAGATTTACAAATTATTCAAATACTCAGTTAAGCCTTATCTCTGATACTATAAATAATGCAAAGACTTTGAGCTGATAGTCTAAAGAGGTGTGAATTTCACCCAGAGTGAATGAAGAGATCAGCATCAGCAGATGTCATGTATATCTGACTAGCAATATCAAATTGAGTTTATTCTTTCCCAACACATTCCTGAGTCCACCTATCCATTGTCTCACCTTTACAGGTGAGACCAGCTTTACACAGTATTAGCTCTTTCAAAATAAGGAGACCAAGCAAGCTATTGGTTTCTCTTATGGCCTACGTAAGTGTCCTCAGGGTTTCAGATCAGCATGATGAATATACTGATTATAATTTTTAATATGGCATGATTACAAATTACAAAGTCCTTTAGTTGCCTTACTTGTCAGATGAGACATGCACATGCATCCCCTCGAAGCAGGATTTCCTTGAATTGATTTCTATATTAAGCATTGGATAGTCTGGGGAATTTCCCCTTTAAAGAGAGTGTCTCCCTTAATCTGTACAATGACATGCAGTGAGGATCTTCCTCCCAAGTCTGCACAACAGAGACAGGTTGCTTTTACCAACCTTAGCATGTCATAGCCAGTCACATCCACTCTTGCCACCTAAGCTCTGTGTGTGATTGGCAACCATTTGCACCAGAGGTGGCTCTGGACTGTCCGTGGATGGCTCTGGGCTTTGAACACTAGTGCCTGATGGACTTCCCACACGGCTGCCTATGACGTCTGTGCAAACATCAATAAAGTGTTCACCATGATTATTGTCGCTACTATGAGTATCAAGGAAGGACAATTAATTTGATAGTTTTCACAAAGTGCTGCCCAATTTCCATAGACTATATAAATCTAGACAGCAGAAGCATCTGCTCAGACATTGTCTCCACTCAACACTAAGCATTAACTGAGCAGACACATATTTACTCTTTGCTGGAGTTATAAAGCACAATGGTGATTTTGTTTTATACCAGGACGCAGGAACAGGTTTGTACTTTTAGAGGAAAATGTCACTGGACATGAAGATGGAAAAGCAGAGCCCTATCTGGTGTAAACCAGCCTTTCCGTCTTGTCTCCAGGGAAGCTGCACAGGGGTCTAATCCCTGGTCTCCTGCCTAGCATACAGAGGCTGGCATTTCGTTAGTAAATGAAAGCACGTGTTGTGGTTTAACCCGGCAGGTAGCCAAACACCACACAGCCGCTCTCTCACTCCTCCCCTACAGTGGGATGGGGGGCAGAATCGGGAGGAAAAAAAGAAGTAAAATTCGTGGATTGAGATAAAGACAGTTTAATGGAACAGAAAAAGAAATATAACAATAATAATAATAATAATAATAATAATAGTAATAATAAATCATACAAAGTGAGTGATGCACAATGCAATTGCTCACCACCCACTGACCAATAACCAAGCAGCGATCACTGCTTTCTGGAACACGCCTATCATTCATATACTGAGCATGATGTCACATGGTATGGAATACCCCGTTGGCCAGCTGGGCCAGCTGTCCCGGCTGTGCTCCCTCCCAGTCTCTTCCAGAGCATGGAAGATGGATGTCCTTGACTAGCAGGGTACTTAGCAACAACTCAAAACATCAATGTCTTATCAACATTCTTATACAAAATCCAAAACACAGCACTAGGAAGAAATTTAACTCTATCCCAGCCGAAACCAGGACAGCACGTTGGGTCCTAACTCCTGAGTTTAGTGGGTTTTTTTTCTTTCCACCTTTGTAGAAATCCGTTAGTGATATTCTGTACTTGTAAGGCTGAATTCAGTTTCTGGAAAGCCTGCATCCCAGGCAAGATCTGATCCAAGGTCTCAGTTTAACCTGTGGCTATTTCAAACTGTAGATCAAAAGTCATGTCTCAGTGGAGATTTTTGATGATTACTGGTTCCAATAGCAAACATCTGAGCTGAACTTTTGGCTTTGTTTAGATGCTCCTGGTAAAGTAGGTATCTCAGTGGGCAGGGTAAGTACAGGGATAATATCAGACAAGAAAAAAAAAAAGTAGTTGTTTTTTCTTTCATATCTCAAATTATAATTTGTAATCCTTTGATCTGCAGTAATGGGGATGTGCTCCATTTATTTCGTAGAGAAGCCCAAATCAATGAATATGACTTTGCCAGCAGCCTTTGGTAGACTGGCACTCCATCAAAAAGCAGAGATAAACGAGAGAGACTGCTGGGGAACCAGAGATGGCTATCTGGACCAGACTTAGCCATGAACTAAGTGAATGGGTTAGGAGAAGATGGGGTGAACTGCCCAGCTTTGTAGCAGTACAAAAATACAGGAAAAAATACAGCCTGCAATCCCTACTATGAAATAGAACAGGAAGTCATCAGATATGACGGTTTTCAGTACTGCCCTTAAACCTCTCCACACCATCCCTAGCTCTGCCATAGATTAGGGGTGTTTTTATCTCGGGGAACACATTTTCTCTTTACAACAATAACAATGGAAATAGAAAAATAACTAGAATAACAAGTGAATGTAAAAGAAATTTCCAGGCCAAACCCAGTTATGGAAAGAGCAGAGCTATTTGAATCACATAACTTCATACACTTTCACAAAATATCAGCATTCTTCCATCAGTAGAAACTCCAGCAGGAAATGCTTGATTTTCTGATATGTGTGTGTGTGTGTGTGTGCACGTGTGTGTGTGGAAAGAAGGGAGGAAAAATAATTCAATAAAACATTTATTTTTCAAGAATACATTATTTTCTTTTCTTTAAAGAAGAGTTCCCATCTCTGTGAGCTCTGCTAGAAAAAAGGTGTCAGCAGAGCCGGTATGAGGTGCGTGTTCGTCACTCCAGCAGCCCTCACTGGCACCCCTCACAACCAGCACCATTCACCCTGCAGCAGTACCACCTTTCTCATCCTCCTTCAAAGGTTACAGAGAGGCAGGCGCAGGCTAGCCTCCAGGCTCCATCATGCGATGAAGAAACACACACTGTCTGCTGGATGGAAATCCACAAACTGTCTTTTTCTGAAATAAATCAGTTCATTTCTACTGTTGGTTCTTAAGAGGTTCAAAACCCTTTTGAGGCAACTTAAATCACTTTCTCAGCCCTATTTGTTCTCTTGGCCTGACTGCCAAGCTTTCATGTTATCCACATCTTGATTTTATCCCCAAAATGTCTCTGATGCACTGCCAGAAGCAAATGTCGGCTAGCTCTCAGATTCACCTAAGGAGCCTGGCATCTTTTTTTTAATGAAGTCTTATATCAGAGACAGGACTCAGCTCATAACAAACCCCACATCTTTTGTTGTTGTTGTTGCTTCTTTTTCTCTAAATCAGTGGTGGTGCAATGAGCCAGACCGCCATCCTGGAAAGCAAAGCATCCTCTGCAGCTGGATCACCACCAGCAGGACTTTCCTCCCAGATCCTCCTGCTGCTCTGCACCGACAGGTGAAATCTGGAAAGTCGGGAGCTTCCAGAGCACCATGAGCTGAATGACAGGTACCACTGACTGACTGACTGCCCCCCCCAAGTGTCCCTTTACCACTGCAAAGCATAGCTGCTGTGATTGCATGGGGGGCTGGGAGGGAAGCAACTAACGAGAAAAATTCTTACACTCACAAAACTTTTTGTGGACCCACTTGCTTTGGTTTGCTGTTGTTCTATGTTTTGTTTAAAACAAAGACCATAATCATTTTGATATACAATTTTGTCTGTATCCAGCCTCCAGTGGATTTCATAGGGATGCTTGTGGCTATATTCCCTAACCAGCTCTAAAAACCTCATCCTATGGACCAGTAGGAAGTCAAAGTTTGACATGGCTGTAAGAAACATGCAAATAATTTTAGAATCCCACCCCCCAAAATGGCAGTGAGTGGGAGTGAGGAGTGAATAAGAACCACAGGCTGTTTTTTAAATTAATAATATTTTATCATTGCAAATGACAGCTCTTCCACCCACAGTATTTGGTGGCCTATGGCTTTTTCTCCTAAACAAGCCTGAGGTTCTTCAAGTGAAAAAAAATAAAAAAGATAGAAACATTGTTTTAGAGGTTGGCACAGAACATAGAAATCAGATCCCTTCACTGGATGTTGTTTCAGCTAGTACTGGTGAAAATAGCTATGGCTTCGGGTAAGCAAAGGGAATTATGTACAGTTCAAACTCCAGCTCTTACTACCCTAAGTACCAAGCGTCATCATCTGCATGATACTCTTCATCATGCAGACAGGAATAAATGGGGATCTTGTTAGAGAGAACGAACCCCTTACCACCACCCATCTTGTCCTCACTGAGGCTAACAGTAAGTTATGACCATTGATTTTTAATATCTCGATCACTGCTGCAGTACGATGATGCCCATGCTTTGCAATTACCTCATCCATACATTCATTCTGGGAACCAGCACAACCAGTGACAGGATGCACTGACAGAGAGGAGAGAGGGAATGGCTCTGTGCTTGGCTGTCTGGGTCTAGTGTTTTGGTTCAAACAGTTCCTAGCAATGAGAGACATGATCAAAATGACAAAATGCCTAGGAAATGTGTTACGGCTGACACTCCACATACTGCCTGCTGCCACACAAATGCATACTGTCATTAGAGACGTGAACTCAGGAGCAAGAGTAAGGACAAGGCATTTGGAATCTCCTGGCTTTTGTCAGTTTGCATCAAATCTTTTGTTTCACTGGCAATGTTTAAATTAAATGTAGATTTATCTATTTTTGCACTGAATTTATTACTGGTTCCTAAAGCAAAATTCAAGTGACCATGGAAGGGTATGAAACATGTAATGTTTTCCCAGGAGATAGCCCATTCTCTCTAGGAATATCTTGTTTTGGCTCCTGCAAATGCATAGTTTAGATTCACTTACACATGTATTTATGCATTTTTTAAAAGCTTCCTTTTTGGTCTATTAAACACATTTTCTGGGTCAGGCTGTGTCTTCATAGCCCCACTCTGCACCAATCAGGTAGGACCTTGAGTAGCAATTTATTTCTATATCTGTGTCTCCTAGCAAACTGTGATATCAAACATTCAGCTTTGAGATGTCACAGCAGGATTGAGTCAACATTTGTTTAAAGCCACTGGAAGTAGTTCTGACAATTAGTAGAAACTGCAAAAGAAATTCACCCAGGCACACAGAGAGCCAGCAAGCAGGAAGCATGCAGTAAATTTGCCATGCAAGCATGGTGAACTTTAAAGCATTTCCCACTGTGAAAGCACTGTCTTCTTTAGTTAGATTAGAGACAATCAGCTTGACACTTCAATTATTATGAACAAGAAGGGGCTTTAAAATAATTAGCAAGTCTGCACTTCAGTCCACCTCTTGCATCCAAGGTTCTTGGAGAGCTTCAAGAACAGTCACTCATGTCTGGTAGTGATGCTGCTACCAGTTCATCCTCACTTTGGAGGTAGGAGAGTTGTGACACAACGGATGTGATGTGACCAAGGTTGCAGGAGCCTAGGAGAGTTGCTAAGGTACCCAGCGATATATTGCTAATTGGTTATTGTTCTTCAGACTCATTGTTGCTGAATACTTTTTTTTTCAATACAGCTTGTGAATAAGACTATTCCCTTTAGGGACCAGAATAACCCTCCTTATATCATTATTTGTCCAGATGGTGTCAGGGAACTGCACCTCTTTGCCTGTTTCCTTTCATCTATTGAATGAGAATAAAGCCACTTGGTCTTCCTTGAAAATTGTCTGTTGTTATCAGTGAAAAATTAGAGTTCATCACACCAGCAGGATTCCATTTCTGCTTTTGCCCATCATAAAGACATGCTAGACTTTATTTAAAATGAGCGTTATGGCATTCCTCTATAATGGCAAAGGGCTCACATAGTGTTGCCCTCACAAACAGAGCTAAGGAGGAGGAGTGATGATATTACACTGCCAAAATGTCTCCTTCTCTTCAGCACTTCACAAGGCCACAGAGCCTTTTGTACTTTCTTTCATTATATTTTCACAGCATGGGGTGCAGCTGTTGTATTTACATAATGCCCGAGCAAGAGCTTTAATTGTCCTTCAGAAAGGAAGAGGCAGAGGAAGAGGCAGAGAAGGGGGAGACCCGAAGGACCACAGCTCTTGCTATGAAGAAAGCAAGCCTAGTGTCCTCCCTCCATGCTGCCCCGGGGGCATAACTATCACATCCTCTTCTAGCTTCTAGCCCAGCACAAAACACTTTTTCTTAGTTTGCCAGTGGTACCACTTACAGCCAGGTTTAGGGAACACAGGGGGATCTGCCGCAGAGGCAGTAGCACCTCAGCACGGAGGGCCACCGACCTTTACAAACAAGAGGGCAGTGCAGTGCCCGCTGGACAGCCAGTCCTCAAGGGGACTCGGGGAGGATGTGAAGGCACAAATGATGGGTTTAACTGCCGTGATGTCTGTCTCAGGGGTTTTTTTTTTCCTTTATGTTGTACCCTGAGATCACTGAAGTAGCTGCTGGCAGCCATTTCCTCCTCTGTACCAAAAGAGAAGACACGCTGCTCTTTTGTAGTGACTTAGCTTTTGTTTGGTTTTGGCTTTTGTGCTCTCCAAATCAAAAGTAAAAGCCTGTCTTATTCTTAAATAACCACCTCATTCTTTACTTATTGAGAATCTTATTACGGGCAGAGGAAATTCTTCAGGAATTGGTTAAAAGCATCCTGGCAGTGAAATACAGCTTTGTTTTGCTTAGCTTTCTTCAGACAATTTGTGTGTTACATTTGCAGATATAAAGATACAGACCACCCTGTAAAATTAGGACAGGGATTTGAAGTTTAATACTACTCACAGGCATCGGAATCCCTCATGGTGATGTCTGAAGAAGAGAAAATAAGTAAACAGGGAAGGTAAACGCATGGTTACAATATAGATTAGCATCCTACATCCACAAGTAATCCCACTAAAGTTGCAGCAAGGTACTACTCAATAGGAGTAAGGCTAGGGAAATCTGCCTTGAATGAGTGATGGAAGGGTACAGAGAGTCAAGAGACAGAGTCGTCTGGAGTTGATCAATGGGTAGTACCGTAAAATGGACCCCCAGAAAGAAAAGGCATTATTGGACTTCTTGTCACAGTAAGTGATTTTAGCCTAGACTGTCTTGCTATGAGTGGTCAGTATTGGTGGTCAAAGCTTCCATTTTCAGATATAGCTCCTGTCTGATGTGTCAAGAAAAAGACTACCTGGTCATACAGTGACTTCTCTGTTATCATTTTCACATGACATTAACTTTAGCTTGTGGCTGTGTTTTGGTAGCCTTGGGATCATGTCTGCTCTGCCTCAGGAAGAGACATGATGACACAAGTATGTAGTACAGAGCTCACCAATCTCTGTGCGACTTCCAGATCAGAAAATAATAGGTATCTCAGGAGAATACCAATCAAACCTGAAGCCTGTATCTCCTGAGACACCCTGCCTGCTGCCTCTTTCAAAGATGAGTTGAAAGCTGCAGCCTGACATGCAAGTGCAAGGACAATGCTGTTTACACTCCTTGCTCCACCTTGCCGCTTCATCAGATTGAATCAGCAATGACCTTCCCCACTGCGGTCCTGCCCAAAGTGACCACCTCCTCCCATCTCCTCCTCCCTTAGTGGTGGACTCAGAAAAAAATACTTTATGAGGCCTCATCCTCCTCACTGTCTCTAGGCTAATGTGGATAACCTGACATGCACGTGGGGTTCAGCAGGGTAATTCATCAGGATGCTCACGGGCAGGTGGTGTGGAAGACTCCTAAGCAGTGCTGTCCTGCAGTCTCCAGTGTGGGCCCATTTTGTTGTTTCTTTCAGGATAAAGAAATGTACCCGCCATGATTTCCCATCCTCTCTCTCCCCATTCATTCAACTCATCAACATGTGCATTAGAAGTAAATCTAGAAATGCCCTGCTCTTGTGTCAGTTCGAGTCATGCCACTCATGCTTGTCCAACCATCCCCCAGGAGGTGGATTTGTAGTGCATGAGTGATAGCTGCCATATTTGCTAATGCCACAGGGTTTACATGTTTGACAAAAGCTTATCTCCTGGAGCTAAACCAGCTGGCCCACACCATAACCTGAGAGGTCTCAGAATCAGAGACAAGCTCCAGAGCCCTGTGGCTTTTCACAGGACAACTCTGCTGAGGCTGGGGTGTTTGCTTTAGCGTCTGTGTATTTTTCCGTACCTAGAATCACTATCAGTGAGTAGGCAGAGTGGCCTAGACTTGTGGCTTCATTTGCTTTTTTCAATAAAGCACTTCAAATGCTACTGTAACAGAGCTGTACTGTATTTATTTAATTCCTTTTAAGGCAAACAGTCTCAGAGCTCCTCTCTCCTTGTTGCTGAATAGAATCCAGAGTTGTCACAAGTGACTGAAAGGCATTTTCTCATGTAAATAATTCAACACAGATCTTGTGCATGTGGTGTCTAGATGGGTCACAGAGAGGGAGTCTTATGTTTGTCACCTGTGGGACTTTTCACACTTCTTCAAAATGTATGTCTATAGATTTGTTCTGAAATCACTGGCATGGCTTCTAAATCTTTCCAGGTGAGAGGACCAAAATGAGAGGGTGCTATTGGTTTGCTCAGAGAACCAGAGAAGAAACGCTGATCTGTTGTTTATCTCACATGCTACCTGGTTTTTGAGCAGCCTGTGTCCCATACCTTGGCTATCCAGAAACCTATATGAAATGGAGTGGGGATTTGCAGGACTGTTTCTAGTGGGGCTGAGTGCCATGCTGACACAAGCCATTGTCAGATCTGACCCTTCCAACTGGCAGCTTTAAGCACTGTCTATGAACCATGGAGACCATATGCTTTTTTCTCACTCAGAATACTTTTTTCCTAGCATCACGCTCAAGTTCACCAGAGAAAGTCAGTACAGGCTTAGATTACTGCATCCACCTTTTCAGGTCTGGAAAGCAGGTGCCCATCTGCAAAGCCTTTCAATTATCAGTTTATGTATCAAGCTCAAGTGCCAGTTCATGCATTAAGTTTGCTGATTTCTTTTCACAGCTGTCCAGATTTTCTGCCTGTCAATCCTTACTAGACCTTTCATTTCTTTATGTCTTTCAGCCCTGTTCTTTCTTTGTCCATTTTTTCATTTCTCCTGCCTAGATGCTGTGATTCTGCAATTCCTTAAGGATACTTTTCCCATGTTATTGGTTCCTCTAGCAGCTTTTATCTGAGAAGCATATGATTTTTCTTTTTTACATCCTTCTTGAGTTCTCTTCTCTCACCAAAACATAAGCAACCTTCTAGGGGAAGGTCAAATACGATGGCAATGTTCAATGGCACAAAAAGAAAGAAAATATTGAAAAGAAAAAAGAAAGCAAAATAGAATTTTTCCATAACAGATGCATGTCTCTTAAAACACACTATAGCATTGTTGTACACCGACTGGACAGCAAAGAAGAGGGAACCTTAGTCCTTCCTTCAAAAGGAAATCATTCCTTTCTCATGACAAAATTACATTTTCTCCTAATCGTATGGTTTTGTTTTAAGCAGAAGTAGAAGCAACAGAAAACATCTATCAAAAACACTTTAATTAAAATGTTAAATACCCTTCCACAGAAAAATCTTCTTTCCCAGCCATAAAACCTCACTACAGAGTTAATTATTTAAAGTAATATATTTGCTTCTCTATGTCTGTATATAAGAGATTAACATATTAATGGGAATGTAATTATGTTATAAAACTCCTTTTTATTTGCGCTGGGTTTCAAGATGCAATGTTTCAATGACATCTGATATTTTTCCTGCTTTGTAACCTCAAGGTTACAGAGCACATTTTTTAATGATGATTATTATTATCACAGTAAAATAGGAGTGTTGAATGTCACAAAAAGAAAATTTTCCTATTCCTTCATTTTCTCTAAAGATGAACCTTTAGAGTTCATCTTTTTGATTACTTACAGTATGTTTTCTTGTGGGTCTTGCTCCATAAATATTTGTTTACTGGCAAACTGGCTGAGTAAGAGATCGTGCAGCTTTTTCCTTTCCCATTATAGGTGTAAAACTTATTCCTCCCTTTACTCATAAAAAGCTGCCAGAGGGTGTGCTATGATTTTTTGGTCTCAGTTCACACCATCCAAAACATGTGTCCACACCACTGAAACCAACCCACACAACACATGCCCTCAGCACTCATGTCACAGCCACAGAAAAATTGGTTCCTATTGACTTAATGACCTGGTGCTCAATAATGATAATATCCCTGCAGCACAGTGAAAAGGTTAGCGTGTAACTTTCACTGCTGCTGCACCCCTTCCATGGTCAGATGAGAGTCAATGAGCTGCCAGCTCTGACCAGCATGGCTGTGCAGGGGAGATGTTCACACCCCCAACACATTCAGACTTGGGCTGGCAATACAGTTCTGGACTTTGGTCTCATGCAGAAACCAGAGATCAGTGATTAGCAAACCAATGGTATATCGCCTCTGTGGAGGAGCTGCTGCTGGGTGCCTGATGGCATGAACTGCTGGCTTGCCCAGAGGCAAGAAATTGCTAATTAGAGGTATCTTTTCTGTGTGCGGAAGTACTCGATCCTGGTTGCTGCTGAGTTCTGGGCTCAGCTGGATCGGGCAGCTGGTCTGTCTGTTGCAAAGGTAAATTCTTCTGTTTCCAAGAGAGGCAATAGTTCCCATTCCTGCATGTTGTGCAGGATCAGCAGGAATCCAGTGGAGGCTCTCAACTGGTTGCGATGCCAGGCCTCTGGAGATGACAGCAGGAGGTCTGCTCATTTGGTAGCCCACAGCTCCAACTATCGCAGGCTGCAAGTCCACAGTATTGACCACATCCACAAGAAGTTGTCTGTGTTTATGGATGGTCTTTGGGAGGAAGAGTCTTACATTCATGCTTCCCAGAGCATCTTACTCACATTTTATTGGATTTCTGGTGGCTGGGTGAAGAGAACAGAACACTATTACCAAGAACATTATTTGATAGTTATAATGATAATAAATTTGTCTATTAAAAAAAAATCATATTTTCAGCTATCAGCTGTTATTTTGCTAAGCTGTCTAACAGCATCTCCACTCAGAAAAAAACAAAAATGAAAGTTCAGAAGGAATTATTAGGTTTCAGTGGTAATGTAAGAGCACAGGCAACTCTCTAACTTATGTCTGAATATTTTTGGATGACAGATTCCTCTTCACTCTTATTCATATATTAGGTGAAGTCTCTTCTAACAAAGTCCTGATCTCTTTCTCCTTCCCTTCCTGTTCTTTTCCCTCTCTAAATCTTCCACTCTTTTTTCTAGATCTGCAGCAATGTGTTCTCCTGTAAAGGTCCTGTCTCAACTTCTACATCCTTCTTTTCATGCCTGGCAAACCCCTTAGAGTGTGCTATTGCTGCAAAGACAGAAGAATTGAACAAGAACACTGTATTCTTCTTCAGTGCAGGTATGAAAGGGACTTCGTTTTCCTGCTCTGTGAAGGTGAAAGTGGATTTTCCTTTTTCTTATTCTAAGAAGATTTTCAGAACCTAAGTGCTTCTGGTGGAGAGGGTCAAATCCATTGGAACAAAATGCAGGAAGTCATCACTGCTGTGTGCAACATTTCTCTCTCCTACCCATCCCCCTGGTCCTTCCAGTCTAGGTTTGACCCACTCATCCCATTCATTCTGAAATTTCTCTGTAATCATTCAACACTTTCCACGAATTTCAGTAGTTATTTTCCTCAGTGATCTTGCATTACTTCTGCATGCCTTCTGTTTCCCATTTCAGAAGGAGCTGTCTCTCATCTGATTAAAATCCTTTTTTATGAAAACTCAATTAATTTGTTTTTCTCTCTTGGGAGTCTCAGGGCAGCCCATCCATCTCCCTCCAGATGAATTGAACTCCACGTGAAGAAAGAGCATGCTGGATGGATTCAGCTGCCAGAGGAGCCTGGGAGCCACTTGCACGCCACACAAGTGGGTCCACATGCTTGGAGGGGGGCAATACTGAATCAGCAGGACCAAGTGGCAAGTGTAAGGCTGCAGCCCTTGGCACAATAAACCTGAGCTTTCTTGGCAGACACGTATTTTAAACACAAATCCTTGTAAGTTGTGAAAAATCCTGCCAAAGTGTCTAAAATTGGTTTTACATAGAATGAGATCAGCAGTTTAAATACCTAGAAGAAAGGGATCAGGGGGATGAACAAGTAAGTGCATAACACATTGGTACATCACATGGAACAAGCCATGGATTTGAGCAAAAGGCAAGCAGGAGGAAAGCATGAGAAGTACATGCACTCTCTTAGTCAAAATTTCATCTCAGACAATAGGAAAAACACTTCCTTTGATGCAAGACAACTTTGGAGCTAGTCCAAGCGCCCTCAAATCTGAGTTTAGCAGGGCAAAGAAAAGATGGAAAATAGAAGATAGACTAGTGTGAAGGGACTGAAATGAAACAGGGTGTGCAGTGCAAACGATTCCCTCTGGCCTGCTGGAGGCCCCGTCTCTGTCCCACGGTGGGGGAGAAGCCTTAGAGACAAACATTGAGCTTCCGCTGCCCAATAATTCAGATCTTTTCTTGTAATTCTGTCTTTAAGGAAAATGGTTGCTCTAAGCACCCTTCTGGGTGCCATAACATCTCATTTCTCCCCCTCAAAAGCAGGAGCACTGAATCATCCCACCAGAACACTGATGGACGATGGCTGCAGCACTCAGCCTTCCCCAGATGACCACCACTTCTCATATTTGGGCCCTCTTTTTTTGCAGAGCATGCGAATGGCTAAGCACATCTCCCATCCTAAAGGGATCCTCGATCCAGCTCTCTGCTTCAGCTCTTTTAGGCCTTGCAGACCCTACCTGAGAAATTCCCCAGCATTTTTACCTTTGCTTCAGTGGAGGAGAAGTTGGTGCTAGGACAGAGATGCTGGACAAGGGGGAGCCCCTGTAGTTTGCTTTATTTTCAGCACTGCATTGCCCAGGCTTTTCAAAAATTTTAGAGGTGCCCAAAATAATCTTGGTCACTGGAGCCCAGTCTTTTCTTTTGGTCAACTTTGCCTCAGAGGGAAATCCATCAAGAGTGGAGAATACAGCTAGAAGGTCCTAGGGAGGATGGAGATAGTCATGCAACTCTGAACTAAATTCAAATATCAGGTGGCTTTGATGTCACGCAAAAACAGTCCATTAGACCTGTCAGTCAGTAACATACATAAATTTTTAGGAGATAGAGGGAGTCATTGGCAGCTCAGGAGAAGCCTTACATTTCAAAATAAACTCTCTTCAGGAAAAATGATTGCCCTAAGCTCCCTATTGGGTGCAATAACTTCTAATTTCTCTCTCCTAGAAACAGTCATAGTAATGTAACTATTGAGCATTCAACCTTCCCCACTGAATTATCACTTCTGTAAGCAGCTTTATTAGTTTGGGTTTTTTTAATCAAAAAAATTTTTTAACTACGTGTACACACAGCCTTCACATAGTTAAACAAATTTTTACTGTGTATTTTTTAAAATATTCTTGGGTTTGGGGAAGGTGTTCTATTTATTTGTATTTTTTTACTATAATTCACTGTGGTACAAACACATTTTTTCTCTCATGGTGCCTCCTTTGAACTACCTGAGTCTCTTTGCAGGCACCTCTTTCCTCCAGGCACCAAACACTAGTTGGTCCTTGAAGCCGTGTTGAACGATAGCTGCCTTTTAGATCTTAAGGGTATGCCATCCGCGGGGAGACAACCAGGCTCCTCCAAGACTCAGGGCTCACTGGTCATATCTGCTCCCTCTGCCTTTTGTGAGGAGTTTGGGGAAGATGTGTCAGATGGTGTCCTTGAGGTTGAATTACAAGCCCCCTCAAGGTTTGCTTTCCTTCTACCTTCAACTTCAAAGGACAAATCACCCACCCTTCAAAAGCCTTTCCACAAACTGTCCTGCGGAACAGAGGGGGTGGCACATGGGAAGGTCCCCCTTCTGCTCCAAGAGACTTTGTTCCCTTCCCTTTGATGCTACAGCCAAAATCATACCATTCTGTGTGTGCAAAAGTTCTTCTGGAGACAAACGAAGCATTGTTTGCAACAACAATAAATAGTTGCAGACTCTACAGTGAACAATTAGTATTCCAAACATGAAATTGATTTGTCCTGTGAATATAGGAACCTTGTAATTTGGTTCACTTTTATTCTATTGTCAAATACGATTCATTTTCTACATGATTTTATGGTTGGATAGGATTCATTAGAAATTTTCCCCAAACTACCACTATTAAATGAAAGAGTGGGGGCAACATCGTTTCTATTCTTTTCACTGCAAATATTGTGCTGGCTTTTCTCCTGCAAATGAGCCTTAACTCTAATCTATCCACACACAATGCTCAGCTCTGTAGCCTTAGATTTTTTTTCTTAAGTTTCATTTTAATTTTCTCTGCCAAAGAAGATATTTCTCTAAAGATATTCAAATAAAGACTTAAAAAACAAAAAAAAAAAAAAAAAAGAGAGAGAGACTAGCAAAGGCTGCTCAACTATAGGGTGAATAGACAGGCTCTTTTTTTTTATGTCAGATTTTCAAAACTTGCCTTGAAGTTAGTTTTATTCAATCCTGTGCCTTGTCCCTGTCTAAATCCGTGGCAGTCCTTATAAAGAACATGTTTGCATGGAGACGACTTCTATTTTGGAGCAGCTACATAAGCAAGAAGCTACCAACAATCAGACACCCCCTCGAATGCTCAGCCATAACTTATCCAAGTGAACTTCCCTTCATATTGAGACGGACAGTAAGAGCACATCACTCCTTTCTACAGGAAGGACGAGAAGTGCTGTGGAAGACATTTTCTTGCCTCCTGCGCAGGCAAGGTATCTCAGCGACGTGTCTTTGTCATCACTCCCACTTCAGCTACCATTTTCTGCCAGGACGAAGATCATCCCTTCAATTTCTATATTTCCTAATTCACTTTCATGCACTCTTTTGATTTTGGGGGTTTGTTTTGTTTATTTTCTTTAACTATAAAAAAGTCTCCTATTAATAATATATTGCTAATTTACCCTGCAATCTCTTGCCAGAAAAGGGAGAAGATAAAACATTCCATACACACAAGACACTATGCCCAACAAATAAATAAATAAATGAAAAATGACTGCATCTACCAGTTCTGAAAGTCAATGTGCCTTAAAAGCATTTACAATTCTTTATTGCTCCTCTGCCTGAGCCAGGCAGCCTGAAGAGCAGCCCTGGCAGGGGCTCGGTACTCAGCCTGCATTCCCAAAGCCAAGGTTCAAGGGACAGGAGCAGGCGGGCACCAGTGCAGCGGTGGGAACAGGTACCCTCGCGGCAGGGGCAGGGCTGGCTGTGGAGGGGCTGCTGCAGAGCCGTACTCCCCCACGGGTCTGCACTGCTGGGCAGAGGCGGGTATGGGCATCCCTGTTTAACAAGGAAGGATGACCCTGTGATTAAAGCAAAATGAGCTTTCTGCTCCATGATGCAAGTCCTCTGTGACTTTGAGAAAGTCGTGTCAGCCTGCAACCATAAATATTTATAGATGTCTCAGATGTATCAGGAGACTTAATGAATTGCAGTCGGGGGTGGGAGTGATGGTAAAGGAGGCTACAAGCTGCAAACCTCTGGGTTGTGTAGTAGGGTTTCCTGATGGAAATGGTATGGCCATCTCCGCTCCTATTGCAGCTGCCTAGAGCTTCAGAGTCAGTGTCAGGTAGATGTCAAAATACCTTGAGGGACCTGGCCTAGTCTGCCTTTCTTTTGAGTCCCACACCACGGCAACTGGATCCGTGTAAGTGTCACAGCAGAGATGACCTCTCCAGTACAGTTAGTCTGCGACTCGGCTTATGACATGGAAACAGCCAGCACCAGCATCACCTGAGACTTGTTGTGATCAGTCTGAAATCCCTGGGTCTAATATTTATGTTGGAGTGAATTTTTAGCTTATAAGGAGGAAAAAATTTGCAGACATCAATAGGTATAAGTGTACACTTCTGGCCATGAACCGCTTAGTTCACATTTTCTGTATGTGTGTCCCTGGCAAGAAACAAGAGCAGTGCATAATGCATACTAAACTTCTTTCCTTCACTAACTCATTGAACTTCAATGTCTTTCTCCAAAGTAAATGTGTGCTTGTTTATAATCAAACATATAAAACAAAGCCGTAGCTGGCAAGTAAAATATTATTCTGCCTCACTTAGAAACTTCCTATTCCAGAGAAAGTGAATGACTTCCATTATAGGTCACATGATAAATAGCAGAACAAAAGAGGATGAGTCCTGATTTCTTGGGAGAAGGCAAAAAGGGCAACATTACTGCTGACGATCCTAATGAATCTTTATCTTATCCACAGCCGAATACTGGCACACTCCGTTCCTTTGCCTAGTCTTGAAATTTGCTACAGATTTGGCACAATCTAAATTGGTGACTATCAACCCCATGGCTGAGCAACTGCTTTCTTGGCCAACATCCTAAGGGGCTGAAATAGAAATCCTGAGAATTATATAGCATAAACTTGTCCTAAGAGGTGCTGAATTTTCTTGCTGTGTGTTCTGAGCCACTAACCTCAAAACATAGACATTCAGTGAAAAATAAATAAAAATAAACAATAAGTAAATAAAATATGTATTTGTGCTGGTTTTGGCTGGGATAGAGTTAATTTTCTTCATAGTAGCTAGTATGGGGCTATGTTTTGCATTTGTGCTGAAAACCGTGTGGATAACACAGGGATGTTTTCATTACCGCTAAGCAGTGCTGACACAGAGTCAAGGCCTTTGCTGCTCCTCACCCTACCCCACCAGCGAGTGGGCTGGGGTTGCACAAGAATCTGGGAGGCGACATATCTGGGACAACCGACCCCAACTGACCAAAGGGATATTCCATACCGTATGATGTCATGCTCAGCATATAAAGCTGGGGGAAGAAGAAGGAAGGGAGACATTTGGAGATATGGCATTTTATCTTCCCAAGTAACCGTTACACATGATGGAGCCCTGCTTTCCGGGAGATGGCTGAACCCCTGCCTGCCGATGGGAAGTGGTGAATGAATTAATTGGTTTGAGCACGACTTTTGCTTTACCTATTAAACTGTCTCCACCCACGAGTTTTCTCACTTTTACCCTTCTGATTCTCTCTCCCATCCCACCGGAGTGAGCGAGTAGCTGTGCGGTGCTTAGTTGCCGGCTGGGCTTAAACCATCACAGTATTGTTAGGGTTTCTTTTGTTCCATCATCTTTGACGCTTTTTGCAAACCTGGACAATTTTCACAGCATTTTCCGACGGACAAAGAACCCTCTATTCTTCATAGGTATATATGACTGGACTATTGCAATCATATACTGTCATGCCATGACTTCAGTTCTAGAGTAATATTTGTATTTGAAGAGGATGAGGAGGTTAAAAGCTCACAGATGTTCTCCTAGATGTTGTTTTTTTTATTTCAGAGCATGTTCGTGCAGTCAGCCTTGCTTTTGGAAAACTCAGCCAACTATCACTGATCAGTGGACCAAATCTGTGCTACACATCTGGTGTGACTAGAAATGACAACAGAGTATTGAGATGTCCTCTGGCTCTTACCCAGATGTAAGGGAAGGCCTCATCTGGAGTTGCACTAGTGAAAGCTTTACATAATAATCCTTTTCTCTCTATAAGGACACATCTATAGCTACTGCCGTCTGAAAGCTCATCTGCTCACTGCTATCTATAGCTAACCAGCTCTGTGGTGCTCATTCAATCGCTGGCAACAGTTGCAAAAAAAATCCTGTGCTGCCTACAGAGATGTGCAGTCTTATTGAGCCAGAAGACCAGACAATGTATAAAATTTTATTTATGGGTAAGTACGGTTAGAGCTCCCAAGTATATTGGATGGGGCCATAAGTGTGACTTGATTACTGGTAATTTGTCCTCTACACAAAACCCTGAAGTTTACCAAGTGAGCAGGATTTCAGCCTGTTACAATGATGCCAGCCTTGCCTTCTTTTTCACCCATGGTAATCTAATTTCATGGTCTTTATAAATGAAAATGGCATTGCTATTTCTTTAGTTCATCTGTAATACTTAGCTCACCTGTTTCTTTCTCTCTTTTAGCAGACTATTTTGACAGCACTTGGTAGGAAAAGTGTGATATTAGGATATTGAAGTGGCTGCATAGTGAGAATACAATGGCCCAGAAAATTACGGAGAGGAAAACTGGAGCAAGCTGCTGAAGTTGGACACTGATGGGAAATACCTGTCCCTGGTGCTAGTCACTAATTGTTTTACACAGCTTCAGTGTATGGGTGAAAGGCAGGGAGAAAGACTTTTCCTGAACAAATGGAGAAAATGTTCAAAGAAATACATCAAATGCACCAAGGCACAAGCTCAATGATGTGCTGAGGTATTATTTAAGGGGTTTGGGGCATTTTTTTTGAAGTGTATTGGTGATTTTAAGCAGGTTTACTGAGTTTTCTGTGCTTATGCTCAGGCATACACAGAGACTTTATTTTGTTTTATGTTTGGATTTTAGTATACCTGTATGTACTTTGACATTTGTATGCTTTGATTTTATTACCATACAGAAGCAAATGGACTAAGAGAGGCCATTTCCATGAGCCATTTAATAAATCAGTGCAGTAAAGGTGGACATTTTGATGACCTATTCGAGATGCTGAACCATGAACGTAAACACATTAGCTGTATCTCATTATACATAAAACAAACACACCAAGTTAAACACTGTGAGTGGTAAATATATACATTCATATATTATTAACCAACAGTGTGCAAATTCAAAGCTCTTTGCGAAGCTCAGGAAAAAGAATGAGGTGGAGCACTCAGGCAAGTTTTGTGTTGAGAAGGTCATGGGCTTGCAGGTGGGGGGGGGAGGGGGAAGGAGACAGGGCTGCCCGTGGGAGAGGAGCGCTTGGCACTCGAGGTGTTTCACCATGGAGGTGCAGGCGATGGTAGGGAGCTGCATAAGGTTGGCAGAGGCTGCAGAGCAGCAGGCGTAAGGGGACAAAACAGAGTCCACAATGCAGTCTCCAAGCCAGGAGTCATCAGCTTTTTTCCTGGTTTTTAATATTCCATTACAGTGGTCAAGACACCATATTCGTACCTCCTACCCTCTCACGGAGCAGGGAGCATTCAGAGGATGTGACAGAAATGTGTAATTATGCCCAGTTGCGCTACCTAAAAAAGGACATCAAATTAGATTTCCCATTAGAGGCAAAAGCCTGTATTATCCCCCAGAATGCTTCTTCCATGTTGTGATGGACACAGCACCACATCAGATCAGAACTTACTTCCAAAGCTCCCAAAACACTGCTTGATGAGTCATTTTTTAACAGATATTACAGAGTCCAGAATGTTTAATCATCTTCTTCACCATTTCAGTGAAATAAATAACCACAGGTGTAACTAAATAAGCAAGCCTTTGTATTTTGTCCTGCTGCATGTTTATTCCGGTTTTGTTTTAGCTAATATTGTGGTTCCTTTTCCTTTTACTCCTTATTCATGTGGCAATTGTGTCAATTAGAGTAACTTGGATTTTATCCTAACATATATGAAGGATGATCATTCCTATCTCCAGCTATGTTTTTCTTTGCAGGTCAGTAGGTAGAACAGAATTGGTTAGGATCTAGATGTTCAGCTTCATGTAAAATATTGCAATATTTTTTTTCTGTTATGAAAAAAATCTTAATTTTTTGCAAGATATTTAATACAAGGTTTTCAGGAATGTTTTTTTCCGATAACTTTCCTAAAATGACAAAAGAGGAACAGATTTCAGTTTATGAATTTTATTTCAAATACACACTCTGAAGAAAAAAACTCAAAAGATTCCATTATTGTCATTACCCACATTGCCATCAGCCACCTCTGAAACACTTCATGTCACAGGTGAGGAGATTTTCCAAAACAATATTTCAAAATAGTTGTAACTTTTTCAAAATGTTCCAACAAAGAAATGCGCCTTTTTAACACAAAAAGAGAAAGTTGTTGTGACTGACTTCAGTAAGCTTTAAAATAAATTCTGCAAATTAAGAATCAAATTTGAGGAAGGTCCACCTATCTGGAAGATTTGGGGGTTCCTTTCTTTTTTTATGACAGCTATAAAAGAAAGATGTTGCAAGGTCATCCTCTCAATCAGGAATAAATCAGCATGAGCCTATAGAAAAGGTGCTGATGTCAAAATCTGGACAATGCTAATTTTTAGTCTGAGTGACAGGCTACAATGTTGTATGTACTTGTAGTGTGAATGGGTTCAGGGTGCTCCAGGTTTATCAGTTAGCCTTCTCCTAGCATTTGTGCCTCGGGACTTGAGATGAAATCCCATCCCAGATTAACAATGAAAGTAAGGTAGCTGTATTTACAAGCACTGGTTTGTTTTACAAAGGAGGTTGAAGTTTCATGGTTTAGAAGTACTAATAACTCAGCTGAAGAATTTTCAAAAGGTTAATTTTAAAACTATTTCTTCTTACTTACAGAAGATTTAGGTAAAGAAGTAACTTTTATACATCTGTTTGCCTGAACATCATCCATGTTGTGTATCCAATACAAAAGATGTCATTCTTGCTTGAGGGTTGCATTTAAATGCAGGTAGTAAGGACTGTGCTTTTAATATTTGGAATCAGGGTCTGGAATATATAAAATAGCAAGACAGGGCAAAGTTAAGGTGCCTTGTGAGGACGGGAAAACAAGAGCTGTTGAAAGCATGTGGAGGGTGAAGTGCTTTGATAGAACAGAGAGTAAGGTGGGGATTTTCACTGCAGCTTTTGTATGTTGCCCAGAAGAAGGCAGCCACGAGACAGATTAATGTGAACAACGACACTTTATCACATGCTCAGACCAATGAACAAACAAGCCATCTATCATCCCTCTCCCTCAGCTCTGGAGCCCCTACGTGTCTTTCGGGCATCTGACCCAGCAAAGATGTCTCCTCACCCCCAGAGGCCAAGCCAGCACCCTCATCTCTCCCTCTTCCCTCCTCAGCTCCAAGGCAGTGCCTACAGGACAGCCCCCCACCGTTGCTCCTCTGATCCCTTACCGTTTTTCCGTGGGTCAGCAGTAACATCCCTGTGAAATATGAAAGCAGTGCAATGATTTCATAATGGCTGTTGATAAAAACTAATGAACCGTTGCAGGTACTCAGCCACTATAGGTATAGGACATCAATGAGCTGTTTAATGCAATTGAATTGCTAGCCACTTAAAATGCATCTTTTTGCATTCTGGCCCATACCCAGCCTGCCTAAACTAATTTCACTACCTACAGTTGTTACGCAGCCAGACATTATGTGAATGTTTTGGTATATTAGCCCTGTGTTTGTTTTTGATCAGCTTACATGGCAAAGAAAACCAAGACAGGATGTTTTGAGTCTGTTTACCCAGTTTTCATCTACTACCGGTAATACACTGAACTGATTGAAATTTGAACAAAGAGATTATGCAAAGAAAGCAGGGCATCATATGTTTATGCTATGATTTTCCCTTTCATAGCATATCTGAGATAATTTCTTGCCCCCCTCCCACAAACAACACTGTGAAGAGTGAAGATGAGCCCTGGGTTTGGGATGCAGCATCTGGGCCTTGTGGGGAAGAGAAACGGTTTTGTGGAAGACCAGGGCCAATCATGGACATCAAGGACAAAACAGACAGGAGCATCTCAAAGTATCAACATGAGCACTGGGGATGTTTATTATTCATTGTCAGTCCCAAGGTGTTGGTTTTTGCATCCATCATTGTGGTATTGGAGTGGCCTCTGTGGAAAATGAAAAGCAATGGCAAAGCCACAAACAGACTAATTGGAAATTCTAGGCCTCCATTTTAGGACCTAAATAGAGTTTAAGGTTGGGTTTACAAAGCTGCTATTATATAGAAAGAGAGCCAATGAGATATTGAGACTGGAAATACTATTTCTATTAGGGGCAAAAAGAAATCTCATACAGAACTTCCTATTTAATTAAAAAAAATAATTGTTTCAGCCAAGAGACATTTCTAAAGCAAAGATTTACTTTGTTTGAAAATATTTCTAACAAATATAAAAAAAAAGTTTAGAAAATGTCACTTGGTTTTCATCCTTTCTGTTCTCTTCTTAGTGAAGACAGTAAAAGAAATGGTTGAAGTTATATTGTCTCCTTCCTTAATTTAATTGAAACCTTTCATTATGCTTTTTTCCTGTGGACAAAATGAAAAATGAGATAATCTGAGGAGAAGGTTTGCAAATTAGATTTATTTCCAGAGGCCAATGAGATCTTCAGAGCATAACTTGAACAAAGTCATCGCACCCCGATCTGTGTCTGCTTCTGGACTGTAAATTGGAGCTAGCACTGTTTTCCTCAGGGAGGCGGCTGGAAGATGAAGCAGGGCTTGTGTCATGCCTCCAGGATGCAAAGTGCTAAACTGTCAGTTTTAATGTATGTCTTTCAAATGGTCTCTTTTTTTTTTCCCCTAACTCTCTTTGGTGGTGATCAGTCTAGGGAGAATGGTGCATGTGGGTAAGACAGAGAGGGATTGCTGTGCTCCCCTGGCAGACATTGGATTTTTTTCAGGATGTGTCTCTATGGCTTACAAGTCCCAACTGCTAGCAAGGGTTTTCCTCCCATTGAGGAACCTGGGCCAGGGCACAGGCAGCTGAGGAGACGTGGACCTTCTTCACTGCCAGTATAATGATAGTTCCCAAAGCCTTGCCAGGCAAGAGATCTGTTATACACTGCATAGGTCCAGGACACATTTCTATTCTGGGCTCTTATTCCATGTTTGTCACACTTCTGCAAACTGCCCCTATCACTTTTAAGCCTTTGTCATCATGGGATTAGGTCTTTGGATGACTATTCCACCACGAGCAATTCATCTCCATCAGCTCCATCCTTGCCCATTCTTGCAATTCCTGCAAACCTTGTTCAGGCCTCCTCAAACCCGAGAAAAATCAGTCCCTGAGCGGCAGAGATTTCAGGGGGATATTTTTTGATGGATTTGGAAAAATGTTGAGGTTTGCATGATCTTCGTGGCCTTTGAACAGCCATCAGTCTCCCACCGTCCACACAACATAATAATTTCCCTGTGTGAAATGTTTTGCCTACCATTTGTGAGGCTTTGATCAATTGATGGTGAAGCATTCACAGTGAATTTAAAAAAAAAATGAATTAAGAGTGAAGGGAGACATGCAGCTGAGCAGCAGCTGATGGTAAGAGGGATCACTACCTTTCTCAGTGGTTGCAATTTTCAAACACCTTTGCATTTATGCTTGTTGGTCAGTTAAAATTAAGAAATCGACATGAGCTGCTTAGGCAACAGTTACATCTCTCTTTAGAGATCTAGGTCCTGAAGGACTTACTGGAATTTTACTGAATGAAAAAACACCCCACTTATTCAACACAAGTAACTACTCTGGGCCCCACTTTGCACAGGAAGGGATAGAGAGGGACCAAGCACCCCAAAAAGCTGCACTCCTCCATGGCAGTGCAGCTCTAGGGGCCAGTGCGTGGTGCCGGGTGAGTCTTGTTTTTCCTGTTGCTCATCTCTCTTCCTCACCTTTTTGAGAAGCAAATGCAAACCCCTGCAAGTCTCATGGTAGAAGGAATTTCAGAGGGATGACATAATCACTCAACATAATTAATATTGTGTGGAAAACGGATGCTCATGATGAACTTCTCAGTTGTTTGGAGAAAAACACTAGGAGAGCCAGTGACTGTAAAGGATCAAATGTGGCTCTGAAACAGGATAAAATTTCCTAGCAGCAAAGTTAGTTAAACACAGGGGGAGTATACAAGAGAAAGGGACAGCTCATTGTCACTTGAAGTCTTCAGGAAGACATTAGGTATCCTTCAGTAAAATGTGCTTGACTTCAGCATCCTGGGAAAAACGCAGTCAGACAGAATGATCTGGCTTGTGAAGACCTGGAATAAATGACAATCCCGGTAGTAGATCTGGCTTAAAGGAACTTTAAGCTTTCATTCACAAGTTGGACTGGCTCAGTCTGGGCTGGCCGAGACAGGCTCTCACCTCCTCCGCCTGTCCCCACAGCCCCAGTGCAGCTCCCTGCGCTGCCCAGAGAGTGAGTGGAAAACCTCATCAGTTTTGGCTTCTCTCAGCGAGACAGACTGTTGTCTACACTTTTCTTTCCCCTCTCACCCCTGAGTCACAAGCCCTAAAATTGCTTTTGGAGAACATATGACCCAGAACCTGGCAGCAGATGGCTGCTGACAGGGTATGCGTGCTCTTGCGGAGGGGTGCTTGAAAAGAACAGGGCATTTTATTTTTTTCCCCCAAAGAATAAAATAGTAGATTAAGAAAAAATTCAATGAAAATAAAAAAGATCATAGAAAATTCAGTTTGGATACCATCAATTTTGAAAAATGCCAAAATATTTCTTTTTAGAATTTGTGAAGAGAAATTTCTCAACTTTTCATTTCAGAGGGCTATTTTAAAAAATAACAGAACACTCTAAGAAAGAATGAAAAATTAAATAAAAGGGCTAAATAGCTCCGAAAAGAAAAAAAAAAACACATTTTTTTTTTTTAATCATATTGAGGTAAAGAAAAACAACACAAACCATGTTTTTATTTTACCTAGACTATGTCTTCCCCCTTTATTTTTTTCCTGTTCAAACATCAAAGGAAAAAAAAACTCCACAAGCACCATACTTTCTGTTCTTGTTCTGGGTAGGGCCCCTCTTCCTGTTTATTATTTGTCCTTGGATCTGTTCTTTCCACCATCATCAGGATTCTCTGCATCTTGTTTGTCCAAGCCTCTCAAAACACTTTCTTTATCTAATCTATTTTAAACGTGTTGAAGAACCCTTCATGGTACCATCTCAGCACTGAAATCTAATCTAATCCATCAGCCAAGAGTCTAGTTGCTTTATAAACACTAATGGCCGGATGCTGCTACCCTTTCCTCAGACTGAAATCGATTGCACTACTCAGTTCTGAATAAAGGTGTCAGAATCTGTCCCTCAACTCATAATATCTAATTCTTATCATCATTTCGCAGCTGAGGAAACCGAGATACTGCCCAGGGTCACGCATCAATTCATCTGAAAATAAGAAACCAGAAATCCAAGCTCCCAGCCCCCCGTTCTCACCAGCAACTACAGAGAGTCAAATCGCTGCTCGAGGAATTGGCTTGTGTTTAATGCATGCAATGCATTCAGACTTGTGCCTTCGGTAATCAAGGCTTAACTGTGAAATAAAAGTCCACAACCATCATGTTTACTTGTACTTGACTGTCGACTGCTAGCTGAATAGAAATTGCTTTCTTGAGATCACCAAAAATAATAATAATAAAAATTAGAGTTGATCAGGTTTGTCCTCGCCCTGCAGCTACAAGGAGAGCAAGGTTATACACCAGATTTTAGGCTGCACTGGGCTCTCTGGATGCTCTGCCCTACCTCTCCTGTCCTAGATGGCCACAGGACAAGGCATTACTGTAGGAAAATAATTGGAGTTTGTTTGAAAAGAAAAAGAAATAGTAATGATGAAAGTAAGTGATGCTCTAAGGAGTCCTTGAATAACTTGGATTTGAACGAGTTTTGCTGGTATACATCATATTTTCTGGGCTTTTCTCCCCAATTCAAACATAACATACATTAATGAAGATTTAATCTTCCTAGGGACATTTGCATGCAATCCAAATTCTTCTTCTTAAATTGCCTGCTTCTCCCCTTATTCCCAACCTGCTGCTGCAACCTTATGTCTGCAAGTTATAGAGGGAAACAGAGGAAGTACATGGCAGTTACATGACACCACACATTTAAGGAAGTAAAAAAAACCATTACAAAAGCAGATTAAATTTATTATCTCGGTTTTTAAAGATTGGGGAAAATGGGATTCAGATGACAGGAAGCATTTGAATTTTTCCACTAGTCACAGAATACTCCCCTGATTCAGTATGGTTATGTACCTTTCCTCCTCACAAGAAGACAAGCTTGCAGTTATGGTCGGAGATGCTCTCTAAACAGAAAGCGCACCCCGGGGAATCGGACAGGTGGACGGGACATCGGAACCACAACTCCCATGAGGCATAATTGGGGTAGCGTTTCAGAACAGAAATACCAGAGAGTGAAAAGCAAAGCAACGCACTTTCAGAACAGCAATATTTGCGAAATCTAAGACTGAATAAAATGGAGGAGGCAGCCTTAAACACAGAAGCAAAAAATCTTGATGAACCAAAAGATAAAAAATATTACCATGATCACATTAATGAGCATAATGTCTGGAGTCTTACCAAAAGCACAGCTACACAGTTGATTGCAAGTAGAGAAATGGTCCTTTTCCCACATTTTGAATATGCTGGGTGTCAACCAGTTTCGACCAAAGGCCATAAAGCTAAACTAGGATATTTCCTGAATTTCACCTACCCTGTTGAATAGCTGGTCTTACAAGCTCAAGGACAAATGTCACAGCAGCATGACTGTCTGGTTTTATCATGGCACCTGGCTTCTGCTAGACCTGCTCAGAGCACAAGCAGAGCTCATTCACCCTCCCCTTGCAGATCCTTCTAGCCTGTACCCTAAGGCAAATACTTTGGGGTATGAGTCTGGAGAACATTGGAAAGCTGGCTCATTGGGATGATACAGCAGGGCTATTTTCTTTTGCTCTGCATCATTGGGATGTTTAAAAATAGACCCTAGTAAGAATTTACTGGTGTCAGAATCTGCCTTTTCTCCTGATATGAGGCTGTTCACCTGGTAAAACACGGCTGTGTCAGGCCTGAGCATGGGGTTCCTAAATGGTATTCAGAAAAAGAAGAGCAAAAAGGTGGGGACGGTGGAGCACTGCAGAATACCTGGTACAGAGCCCACTGTAACACATGGATACACTTCCATTGCCTTCAACTTTTTTTTAAAATTACAAATTGTTACATTTAAAGACAAGGAGATACAATCTGACATTCTTGTCTGACTTCTGATAGCTAGATAATTTCACCTAGAAAACCTTGCATCAAATCTCTTTCAGAGAGAGAGGTTTTCCAGCTGACTCTTTGGAGAAAGTCTTTACTCACATGAGCGGATCCCGTGAAGTCTGTTCTTACCTGTATTCTCCACCACTACCGAAATAAGCCTGGAGAAAATAATCTGTTGTGAGCAGTTATCACCATCAAAAAGCTCAGGTTGTTACAGGAGACAGAGCTACATAAAGAGGTATACTTAAAATGCATTTAATACAAGGAATGTCATCTTCTAGTATAAAATATGCCATCGTTCATACATTCGTGGATTCAATAACACTGTAATTGTTATGCACTGCAAATAAACTTCTTGAATTCAGTTCATAGCACAGCTGAACTGATGCTGAAGACATTTTTTCTGCAAGCGTAGACAACACCACACCATTAGGAATCACAGTTAAAATCTGTTTGGGCTAATACAGACAAACTAGAAGGAAAAAGAGGAGAGAGAAATAAGATATGGATCTGTAATTACAACTGGCAGAAGAACGTGGTTTAATTAATTGAACAGCAATAACACCAGAGATCTGTGGAGCGTCTTGTCTGTAAACATCGTCTGAATTAATCACAAGGAGAGACACTGTAATAATTGTGTTTTATGAAAGCTGAACAAAAAACTAAGATATTGTTCAGAATAAATGAGCTAACTGTAATATGACCAACTTCCCTGAAACCTCAGCCACAGCCAAAGTGTCTGATAAATTGTGCTGGAGAAAAAGGCAGAGGATAGGGGAAAACCTGCAGAATCACTGCATAACCTACTTAGGGAAACGGCTCTTGAGTAGGAACGATCCTAGGCCTGGTCCACCCCTTTGATTTTTACTTTCTTTTAGAGTAGTCATTGAACAAAGATTGTTTATTTACTTAGGGGGGCAGCATCTTCTCTTTTCAGATTACCTTTAAGAAATACACACACACACACCCCCCGCATGTCAATATCTTGTTACAAAGAGAAGTAAAACACTGCAAGAATTTGAGGAACCATTTTAATATATAATCAGAAGGGAACAAGTGCTCCTATCTTTTCAATCAATGAGTTTAAAGCATGAGAAATGCTGTATGTGTGAATAAAAAAAGCAAAAGACTGACAGATTTCCAAGATATTTCATTCTTTTTTAGAAACCTTGTGAAAAAGTAGAGTATTAACCAGGAGGATGGTTATGCGGTGGATATATGACAGAGGTAGCTATAGCTATATACAGATATAGGCAGAGATATCAATATTCTGAGTGTGTGCACGTGTCTATGTGTGTGTGTAGTACACAGGAATCTACTGAGCTTTTGTCTGAAACCAGTTCAAAAGCTGGTGTGTCTTGCTGAAGCGAGTGTTCCTCTACCCTGTTGCTCTGTATCACCCAGGTTATTCAAGCTCGGCATCTCCACACATCTCTACCAAAAAACAATCCTCAGAAACAGCAGCCTCTGCCATTACATCTTAGCTTTCAGGCATATTGCTTCTCAAGGTCTGTAACTCTTTCCTTATATAACACTTGCTTTTTGAACCCTTTTAATGACTGCAGAGCATTAGTTTTAACATCTTTTTTCTTCAGCAACACTTTACCTTGTGAAACTCTTAGCAGACCAAAGCTGTCAAAGTACAGCTCTGTCTGCCTCTTATAAAAGGCTGTGCCCGGCAGAGACTGAAGCCCATTAGGGAGAAAAGACATTTACTGTCATGTATACAGGGAGTTTGGATTATAATCTATGCTGTGGAGCTCTGATCCACGAGCTTTTACTTTTTTTTCAATTAGATCTAAAAAAGAAGCAGCAATCTGCTCGCGTGCTGCAGACAGGACACTGATACCTTTCGACCACAAGCACTTAGGAGTCTGTTTCTGTTTGGCCTGTTGTTCGCTGCTGCTGTGTAAGTTTGCTGGGCTGTCCACATTACACATTTGATAATAAATTATTAACTGCTCTCATTTCATCCAATTGACTGGCTGCATTTGTCTTTTTTCTCTTCTAAATGATTGCGTAAAGTAGCTTGTATCAATGGACCATGCAGACTATATGCCTTAATTAACATAGTGTGTCAATCTACCATACAGTGTTCTACAGAGACACATATGGTTTACAAATGCCATGGGATCCATCTCAAGAAGCAGGCTATATGGATGCCAAGTCTTTCTAATAACATTTTCCCCTGACTCAGCCTTCTGTGTGTTACAGCTCCAGCAGTAAGGAAGATCCTGTCTTTCTGTGAAAGTGAGACTGATAAGTGTAGTGGTCAGCATAAATAAATATAAGGAGCAATATTAAGGATCCAATTCACTTTCAGTGACATTGGGCTAAATGAGAAATAAATAGACTGATATTTATAGAATTGCCTGAGGGAATGAAGGCTTATGCAGAGGGAATAGGTTGCATGTATTCACTGACACTTGTCTGAAGTTTTGTCTGAAACATTATGCCATTATATTTAATTTGCATGTCGTGTTGTCTCGGCTGGTAAAGAGGGAGATAAAAATACTGCAAGGTGATCATGATGACTTTAGGGATACAGACTGTAAATGAATTAGGATATAAACAGTATAAAGAAGAACAAATCTGTGCAAATATGCTCATAGCAATTTCAGTAGATTTGACTTGTGTAAATAGCCAAAGCTCCATGCCATAGGTCCATTCCCAGCCCCCCCTTTCTTCAAATGTTTTCTTTGACAACAATCCAGTGATCTTTTGCAGGGTGGTGCTCACATTGCTTTGCATGGAGCAAATGCAGGCAGACAATGACTTCGCCACCTCTAGCCATCAGTGTAGTAAATTAAAGACGCAAGCCATGCTGTTGAAATAGATTTGTTCTGCTTCTTACTGCAGAGAGATTGCACAAGAACATGTTGGGAGGAGAAAGATATGCTGTACACGCTAGATCTCAGAAAATTTCCAGGGGTGCTTGCCAGTATCACTCTATATGCTAAATTTGTACAAACACAGCAGTTAAGAAGTTGTACTCCAGTTAAAGTGTCGTTTGACAAGATGAACGTATTCTGCTGTCTCCTCTTATCTTGTGAATACTTTATCTCTGGAGAAGTAGAAGAGCAGATATTCTCTGTCTTTCAGATCCAGCCCTTGTGTTAGAGTTAGCATTCAGAGTACGTCAGAACCAGGGAGAAAATGTGAGTCCCCTTCCTCTGAGGACTTCAGAATAGCGAGAAGACAAGGACCCTTCAATCTCCAGAGTTTTGGGTAGTTAATAATCCTGAATTTAATGTGTGACAAATACTTTTTAGGTCTTATATATATTTCCAGTATCACCTAAGAGCAATGGAAATATGACCCAGGCCTTACAAAAAATTTCCTCTTCACACATGGCTTTTTCCCCAGTTTTTTCTTTATTCGGTGCTTCAATATGCAGCAGAACAACACAGCAGCTCTGGGAATTCAGCCCTAGCCTTTTCCCCAAAACAGCAATGAGGCTTTCAGGAGCTAAATGAAGGAAATGCAAAGTGTTTAACATCATTTACATCCTGAAAAATCAATGTCACTAGAAGAGGGGCATCTCAACAGGAACATCTTATGGTTACATGGTTTGAGATGCTTTGTCTTCTGACAAATTGGATTATTTTACTGGTGTAATATTTTGATTACATCAACCCTTCTATTTCTCTCTCTCCCTTCATATCTCTGAAAAAATACCCATCATGGATCTTTGTGTTTTGACTTTCTTGGGATTGATATGCAATCAAATGAGACATTAAAGAAATCAAGAGAGAACCCTGTCACTCTGTCAGTGACAGGAACTTCTTCATTAATAACTTTGCTACAACAGACCCAACAATAACTATAGTTATAATCTTCTTCTTCCTGCAGCAAATCTGCTTAAGGTTAGGGTGTCAAAAACATTGATCACTGCTGTGAAGTGCTTACTTTCTAAAGCCTGAATTTTAAAAAAAGTACCTAATCCAAATTGATTTTAACAGAAGTTAGTGATAAATCCTTCTGGGAGTCTGGACCTAAATGCCTAGGAAGTGGTTGTTCACTGATCCTGAACAAATATTCCACTCCTTCCTTTGTTTTTCTTTCTCCCTGAATCAGTATATTGGAAACTAATCTGAAGCTTTGGTAGTACTATTGCTAAGCAGCTCCTGAAAAACAGTTGTTAACATTTTGAGGTACAAGAAGGGAGCAGGGCACCTAAGGGGAAGTAGTGCAGAAACAGCAGTGGCTGTGTTCAGTATACCTGCATGGGAAGGAAACAAATTTTGCTAACAGGCTGCCAGACATGCATGCTCAGTACCAGCAATAGCACTTATTACAAGACAATCTGGGGGCAACCTTTGCAACTCCCAAGGTCTTTAACCTACAGATTGCAAAGAGAACACATACCAAGGGTGGGATATGGGGCAGGGAGTACAAGGGAGTCCAAATTTTAACTTGACTAAGAAAAACTATCGCTATTTGCAGGTCCTTCCAGCTGCTAGCACTCCTTGGCACCCTCCAGTCATCATGCACTGCTTAACTAGCTACTGTTTTAGAGAGTTTAGAGTAAGGGTAAATCAGTGACAGCAGAAAGGTGCCAGACTGGCAGCTTCCACCAGTGAATCTTTGTGTCATCTCTTTACTCATTCCCTTGCATGGTTGTAAAAATTCCTCTCCACAGGCCGATCCATACGTTTCACTTGTCACCCACTCATCCCTTTTGGCAGATCATTGCAAATGTTTAGAAAAGAGATCTCAGCCCAGAGACAAAGGATAAAATACATTCAGTTCAGCAGTCCCTCCAAACTGATAAAGGCTGCTCTCTGGGCCCTGCAGATGCAGTGCTCTTTTTGAAATGACCTTTCCTAACAAAACTGGAGCCATCAAGGAGCACCACAGTCCCAAAAAATGGATATTAAGCATGTACTTTTTGCAGCATGGATTCAAAGAGTGACCTCTACATAGTTTTGTGTTCGTTACTCCAGGGCAACTGACTGAAAATCTTTTTGTTGTCATATTCTGATTTATCAACCTTATATTTTTTTAGTTGGGTTTCTTCAAGTAGATAATTGATTCTACCATTGGCAATTTTATGTAGACATTCTGATTATTTGAGGTAAGAAGTTCTTTGTGCATGTGCTAGAGAAGAATGAAGACACACCATGAAAGACCTGTGACTTCTCCCCAGGGGACCAAATATCCTCCTATTTGGATGCAAGGATGTTTTCGAGGTTGTTTAACATTGGGTCACTGAAAAATAATTTTGGGTACTGAGCTTCTAAATACTCACTCTCCCTCTTCAACGTCACAGGATGTTTGGTTTGGGGGTTGTGACACACTTAATTATCTCACACACTCACATAGCAACACGGGCATGTCATTTTGAGTGAGGAGCAGATCAGAGGGTAGCATCAACCACTTACTGTGGCAGAAGACTGAGGAATAGACTTTCCTGGAAAGAATTGTGAAACACAGCATAGAAAAAGCTGTCCACGCCTTGCCCCTGGCGTGGACATTTTGGAAGCTATCCTCTGGTTACATTCCCTGTGCTCCCTGCAAGTTAGCACAGGGAGATGGGAATTGAAATTGCCGTGGTCTGTGGCAATTGTGGTCAGTCACGGCAGTACCAGCAACATTCACCTGAAACTGAGCTTGTCCAAGCTGTGCTGAGATCATCTCAGGCAGCAGGATCTCTTTGCATACCTTGCATCTCTGCCATGGGGAGCAGAATACATCAGTGCCGTCAACTGGTACTGCAAATTTTTTCAGGTTCGTTTCTAGTCCTACTCTTTGATATTGAACCTCCAGCTGTGAGACACATGTCAATTGACTGCACACATACTTCCCACAAGTGGCTAAGTGCAAAAATGTTGTTTGGGCCACAGATTAATGTTTCATTTCAAGTCAGTATGGTCAAAAAAAGAATACCCATCTGTGTGGCCTTTGCATTTGAGTTCTCTGCTCATTTGTTCCCTGTAAAATGCACCTAGCATCTGGGATTATCAAGGACAGGGATGAGGAGGAGTGCTACAGATCTTTGCTCACTTACACACTGTAAATCGAGAAAAAGGTCAGTGATGTTACGCTTGCATGAAACCCAAGCGTCATGAAAAGTGGGCCCACTATGTACATCCAGGGCTACATTTTCATGACAAATAACATCTTAATTCAGAAATGACATATTGATTTCAGGGGAATTAATGGCAAAGTAAAGTATTGATTTTGGTTAAAATCAATGGAAGACCTCCTTCTCCCTTTGATGAAAAGGAAGGCCAATTCTGTTAAAAAAAGCAACTAGAAAACACCAGACATAATTCCCAAGTGAAATGGTACCGCTACACTCTCATGGCAGGACAGCGGATTAAATCACTCCTTACTTTGAAAACTAATCCATTTTTCAGCTGCAAAGTAAAAGGAAAGTTAGTGTAAAACATCTTCACAGATTTCAGCAGCCCTTGCACTGGCCCTAAATTATCGGTTTATATATATATCTTTTTTCATAAGCAAGATTACAATTAAAGCAGTAACATAGCATAAAACATTCCTGAGTACCCATGCGCCTCCACTTGGTATTGCAAAATGGTGTTTTATTTTCTCATGTGCAATCTCCATACATGATACCACAGAATGTATATGACTTCTGGCAGCTGTGCACAGGATGAGAAGAAACAGGATTAAATTGCAGGAAGGACGAGTTAAGTCTCAATATTAGGAAAAATTCTAAAATGTAAAATCTAAGCAAGATCCTAAACAAACTGTATGAGGAGACAGCGGTGTCTGTATCCCCTAACATTTTAAGAATAGCCTAAACAAACACCTGTCAGGAACAGTTTAAGTAGATATTAATCTACCCTCAGGAAAGCAGGACAGACTAGAGAACCTTTTGTTATATTTTCCAGCTTTACTTTTTATGGCTCTATAAATTTCTTTCTAACATGACAGAATTAGCAGTTTCAGTTGACAGTTCTGTGGCTTAATGCAAGTCTTGGGGAAAGTTGCATTTACTAGTAGAGTTGACGGACTGTGTCTTATTGAAGTAGCTTATTATTTTCATCTTCTACAGGGGCAACAGAAGAAGAGAGCGCTTATGTGGTATGATGAGTTAAGTCAGTGTCGTAGACTGAAACAGAGCTTGGATCATGCAGCTCTGACCACGCTTTTCTTGCTGTTGCAAGCATTCTGCCATGAGCTCGTACTTTACTCCTTCTCTCTCACTGGCATTAAACAAACTGTTTAATTCAGATGGGAGCAAATTGCTCAAGTGGACCAAATCAATTGTAAGAGCTTTGGAAGAAAAATATCTGAATTAATATGGGAACCTCAAGCCACCTCTCCCCAGTCCACATCTTGTAATAAACCCACAACCAGTAATTTCTCACTTGCTGCTGCCATTTAAGGAAAAAGCAGATAAGTGACAAAGGATCACTGCACAAAAGACGTCGTTCCTTATTCTCACTCATCAAACTCTATTATCTTTTCTTTAAGCCATAATGTACTGGATTTTTTTCATCAGCTAACACCATAGCTCAATGCCACATTAAAAACATAAAAAGAAACTAGCATGTGTATACAGTAGCAAGTTAATTCCAACACCAGCAGCACCTCTGGCAGACAGCACATGCAAAATGTACTGTTGAAAAGCAGTCTATAGCTCTTTCAGTAGGATAGATTTTGCTTGTTTGATACCGGGCAGTTCAGGCAATAACTGAGGAGGAGAAAGAAGATGTTTTGAGGGCAACTGTATGAATTCTGCTTATAAATATCACAAACCTATTGAGCCATCTCAGGAATGGTCCAAGTCATATACCTGAGGACTCTCTATGAGTCAAAGACAGCTCTGAATTTACCCATCAGCAATCTGTTACATATAGTTGCAAACAGATGGAACAATATTCCAGATTATTGATGTCATCTGAGACCATTCACATGTTTTCTCTTTTTAGTCTGAGGTGGGATTCCAGACAGAGTTGTTTTTCAGCAGGCAGCATTAAGCTTAAAGTACTCATCCCAAGCTGGAATCTCCTTAGAGCCTGAACATTTTCACTCTGAGTAGATTCATTTGACCATGCAGTGCTACTGCTTCTCCCATCTTTCCTCTGCCAAGTAGAAAAACTATCTTGTGCTATCACAAGTCCTATTCCAAATACACACAAGCACACAAACACACACACACACACACACATTTTAGACCAAGAGGAACTCCTGTGTCCATTTGGTTAGTATAAATATCCCTCAGTAATTCCTGCAGTGAAGGGAACTAGCCTTCCTCACTGTAGGAATGAAAGATGTTGAACTCATTTATTTGCATTGCGATGGTGTTTAAAGACTCCAAAAAAAAGTCAGGGCTTTATTGTGCTAGGCACCATACACTTATTTAATAAAAGACAGCCCCTACAGCAAACAGCTCACAATCAATAGAGACAAGAGAGGTAAAAGATGGGAGAAAATACGCTTTTATCAAATTCCAGCTTTCAAATGCAATATCCGTTTGGAGTCACCACCTGAATGAAATTTAAGATCTGAAAGGCTACCTTTATTACTTGTATTCATAAATATTTATGGCAATTTAACCTCAAAATTCCCATGTGCTCAGGGCCTTAAACATGCATTCAGCACAAAGAGAATTCCGCGTGCATATCTGAGGGCATAATGGTTTGAATAATCAATTTGGTGTTCCCCTCGAAGAGCTAGAGCACTACTCAACTGAATCCTCTGCTTTGTAGCAAAATACTAGTAATGTATACAGGGACATATAGCCAGCACATCTGGCTGGCCATGCCTGTTTTAAACATGTCTGTTGTAGCCTGTGCTTTCTTCCAGGCTCTAAAATACCACCTGCCACTCCAGACTTGTGACAGCTGCGAGAGTCCTGATGGGATTTTAAAAATAATATTGCATATTATTTTGAAATGTATGAAATGCTATATATTAGGATGTAAACAAAATATGTTTGAGTCTTTCATTTTGCCTTCTGCTGCTTGACATATTACAGTTTATAGTCTCCAACTCCTCTATTCCCCAAACTCAAGAACTAGAAATTTTCTTTTTACCCAGGACGGCTGTGAAGCTTGTGTAATCCCGTGACTCCAGGAACTGAGACTTTCAAGGGTAAATGTAAATTATCAAGAAACTTAAAAGAAAATTTTCCTAACTGTATCATCCAGCAAGTTGCATCTGAAGGGCTTTTTTACAGCAAGCAGTACAGTTATCATTTCAGTCTTGTTTTAATTTTTCAAGACAGTTATTAATAACTAATCAACTGATCTTTCTTCTGAGTTTTTTCTATAATTCAGACATTTTCAAAGAAAGACCAGCTTGGACTAGTGAACCCTTTTAAACCTTTAATGGAAACGTAAACTCCCCCTCACCAATCTATGTCATTATCTGTGCCAAAGCTGCTATATGTAATTGGCTGGGGCAGGATAGCTTATAAAACTGCTATTCCTTGTTAGTGTCTTGTTAACAAAGCCTTGTTTAAATGTAGCCCTCATTAATACACTGTGAGGGTTCTGGTAACTTGCAGGAACACAGCATCTTGCCATACACCTTGTTTTCCCATTTCGGATAAAAAGGGAAACCAACTATTTTCTTTATGTAGCAATAGGCTAATGTCAGTAGCATAAAGAAAATAAATTTCTCTAATCCTGATGCATGACCCTTCTGCTCTAGATAGTTTTGCAGGTTTAGAAACAAGGGTGGACAAAAATATAGTGAACTCATCATGGGTAACCTTTAGGTGTTAGTCAGAAGGCATTTAGCTGCGTTTTATCTTATAGTTCTAGTGATTGTATGCAACTAGTGAGAGTATTTGTATCACTGAAGTCAGCCAGGTTCAGTAAGTGACAAAGGAAGTAACCAAAGGAAGATTTTTCAATACATTCATATCCTCTATATGTGAAATCAGTGGGAGTGTTGCGTAAATGCTGATTGTGTTACATGGTTTAGAAACACAGAGTTAAAACCATATATACAAGAAACACAAGAATGATAGCTGTTTAAAAAATAGAATTCATAAAACACATAAAATTCCTACACTTAGGATTTTCTTTTTCTGGAGTAGACACTGAAGACTTGAAATGCTAGACTTTCACACAGAACTAGAATATTTTTTAAGGCTTCTATTTTAAACATTTTCCTCTAAAATTTTCAGCTCAAAAGGGATTATTCAAAATTTTCAGAAGGCAAAACCGATTTTTCCAATCCAAATGTACTTTTGAGAAACTCACAATTTTCCATAAAAAGGAGAAAACTCTTTAATAAAAATTCTTGATGTGTTGTAATAAACTGATTTTAGATCACCAGAATATGTGGTCTTAAATGCTGTTTAACTACAGACTAAACAATTCATTATTCAGGAACACTGAGATTCAGGAGCACTTGGGGATATCACAATTGCTTGCTGTGCCTGTAGTGAGCTGGGGGAACATTTTTTAAAGAACCTAAATAAAATAGTCTAAGCTGCATGGAAAATGAGCCTTACTATCAAAAATCACTTCATTGTCTTTGACAATGTGACCAGTGGGTTTTCGGTGAATCATCAAGTCTCCCAGATGTCCTCATCTCTCAGGGACTGGGACTCCACTTAAGCTGTGCCAGAGGTAATGTCTGAATGTCTATGGCAAAGATTAAATATCTAGTGAGTGCCAGAAGAAAGCACATCCACTGAACCACCAACTCATCATTCAATAAATCTGCTCTTGTTCTATACTAGCTTGTTTTTGCTGAGTTCTGTGGATTTTATTTCCAAAGAAATACATCAGGAGCTATAGTGGGGAAACAGACCTGTTCCTTCCACAGGGGAAAACAGAAGTAAAGGAAACAGGAAAGGTAGGAAGGATGAATAGATGGACAGACAGATCTACCATCATCTTTTATTCACTTTCTCTTAGTCTCTGATCCCCAGAGACCCTGAAGAGTTAATGTGACTGATATCAATTGCCTTACTAGCTGCTGGGTATATTTTAATAATAATAATCTAATTACAGATGGATTGTGAATTGTCTGCAAGGTACCAAGCACCTGAGGCATGAAAATAAAATTAAGCTTCTGACTTAAGTACAAAAGGGGACCTCAGGGCAGAACAAAAAAAAAAAAAATCACAGTATTTTATCAGTGGCAGTTTGAAATATACAGCACAAGAGAAGAGGGCAGATTCTCATATCCAATCTGCATTACTGCTGTAAATTATTGACCATCATAGTTGGCTACTGATCAAAGATTTTATTCCCCTTCAGCAGGTAGAGGCATGGACTTGTTAAGAAGTGGAGCCTGGGCTGTTTTGCAAAACCCTAGTAAGATGTGTGTTACTGGGAAAGCCATTTTGCTTCTGACATCACCACTTTTTCCTTCAATTACTTTGTGTTTGCTTTGACTTTGCAGACTGTGAGCTGTTTGCAGCAGGAACAGCCTATTACTCTTTGTGTTTGCTGTTTACAACACAGGGCATCCCTGTTTTTGATTGAGACACTTCAGGCTCTGCAGAGACATAAATACAGGAATTTAAAAGACTTTTTTTTGCTCCTGTAAGTGTGTGCAATGGTGTTAGTTTATTCGCCCGGCCACGCCCACCACCCCACCCCACCCCCGCCCCCGGTCCTACATCTATTTGCTGCATCTTATTACACCTTGAAATGCTGGCATAAACTCTTGAAAGCAGGGACAACTTATTAGCTGTTTGCCTGCACAGCACTGAAGGCATTACAAGTCCAGCCTTTGATTTGCATGACTGCACACAGCTGGGCAGATATAAAACACGAACACATACAGCAGAGCAAAGCACTCCGCAATTGTCCCAGTGGAAGCCAAAGAAGAGGAACATGATGAGATGTCACATACCCAGATCCCTTCCCCTCTCAGCTCCATGGAGGATCATCCTCCCCAGAAAGCTCTGCAGTGAGATTGATGGGAGGGGCAGAGCGCAACCATAGAGAACAATATAGTTTTCTCACAAAAATGGGAACTTTAAAAGCCCTGCTGGGCCACAACAATCAGGCCTTTTCAGGAAGGAATGTGATTTATAATAAATGATGTCCGCAAAAGCAATGAATTTGCTACTTCAGATGTTCCCACTGATTTACATTTGGAACCTCAGTGGTAGCTGGCAAGCCCGGCAGGTTAGCAAAGTGGCGTATTTTGTGAAGAGCAGCAGTCATACTCAGAGTGCCTATGGGAAGCATAGCTGTCATGGCAATAAAATGATTAGTATGCAGAGGAACAGAAGGGTACTCACTAGTCTGTTTTTAATCTTTTAAGTAATTCCAGCTTGTGAAGGTTAAAGGGATTGGCAGCATGAGACACTAGAGCTTTGTAGACATCCAGTTCCCTTTCTTTGATTTTTATTCTTTGCTCTCCTGATATGATCTTGGCAAAAGGCAGTGAGAAACAGCTTCACTGTAATCTCAATAGCCTGGTCATTTAGGGAGGCTACCACTTGTTACAAAGGGAAATGACAAGGCAAGACAGAGATTCAAAGGCAGCCTTGACAATTCTGTCCAAGGAGAGTTAGTAGCAAAGGAATATATCCATTTGTACACTGTGCCCAACTCGTTGATGACCCAAGGCCTGTGAGTATGATGATTTGCTATATTTGTTAGTACAAACAAAGTCCTCTTCCTTAGAAAAAGTAGGAGTTGGTCACAAAGTGGATTAACTTACAACCTTAAAGGTGGGTGGGGTGAGGAGGGTACCATGTGGTTTAGTGAGGTATAAGCTTCATCTTCATCTTTTACTGAGGTTTGTCCTTTTAAAATGGATTTCCTTTCCAAGAAAATACATTTTCATTACAGATATAAACCTTTTCAGAAGTGTCCCAATGTACAGAGAATTAATATATTTCATAAAGTCCAGGACAGTCTCCAGGTGAGAAGATTATTGAAATCCATTTGGTAGGGAAGGGCTCAGGTCCACAGTTCTGCTCAGCTTAGGTGTCTTTCAGTAGTGGGTTTGCATTATTCTTATATCTAGGACTGAAAACACGTCCAGAGTTGGATTCATCTGGATATTTACATCTTAGCTGCTGACTCCACGGTGCCGTTATGGCCAAAGGAGAGAAGCAGGCAGTTCTAAGACACAATTCATCTTGCTCTAAATAGAAATCTAAAATACATTAGATAAATCACGCCTGTTGCTTTTTCCTAATGTCTCTAAAGGGATCTTGAGATCAATACCAAAAAATAGACAATGCTGTCATAAAATCATTAGTTTTGACATTCTCAAATCTAGAATGGGACCTCAAAACAAGGAGAGCAGTTTGGTGAAGGTACATGTATGTGGAAAACAGGATACCCAGGTTCAAGTCTTTGTTTCAGATCCAGTGTAATTTTGGGTTTAAGTTTCCCAAAGACAAAGGGCATAGACCTTTGACTAATTTGGGGTGGGCAGATCACTTCCCTTTGTCTTCCACATTTTCAAAAATAAGCTAAAAGATCCAACATTCGTCCTATAGTATTGATCATAATGCCAATGTTTGCAGTGAAGTTGAATTGTTTTTGACACTCAAAGTGCTTCTTGATGAAATGCACAAAAGATTCATAGACATAGGTAGGTTTTATCCACCAGTGAAATTAAACTCTCTCCTGAGAGGAACATGACAACAATCCTCAGCAACACTCTGGAATAACTCAGGAGAAGTCCTAACGAAGTGAATATTTCAGTGGCCTAAATTTAACTCCCTGTATGTGATTCTCCAGGTTCTCGGGTTTCTGCCTCAGTTCTTATGAAAAAACCTGGAGGTCTTTAGTTATAGTAAGTAATCAGTTTCCTTCCAGTTCCATCACACCCCTTAATAGTCTTTAGACTTTTAGGCCCTGCCTTTTTTCAGTATTGACTCAGAGAGAAGCAGTGTATATAAAATATGTAGACGTGAATCAAGTAAGACCCTGTTGTTTCAGCAAACTTGGGAATGTATTTGGGAGCACGGCTTATGGTCTCAAATTCTGATAACTCTGTCTCATCAAGCAGCAGCCTCAGCCAGCATTTCAAACAGCTATATTCAAATAGCTAATGTCAACTAATCACAGTCATAAATAATTATCAGAGGATCAAGATCATAAGGTTTGATTATTTAACAAGGAATTTATCCAACACAAACCAGCCAGAAACAATATTTACAAGCGCCTTTGCTCTTTCTCATCTCCAACTTTCTTTTTCTTTCACCAGCTGTGAATTGGTCTAGCAAGGAAAGACCTACACAGATGTACAAACATAGAAGAAGGATAATTTGGTATGGATCAGGCTTTACTTAAACTAAATGTGGTGGTGAGGTTCAAACTCCCTGGTCGTACACTGCCTCAATGAAATGAACTTTAATGGCAAAATAAAAAAGTAAAGACATTGGGACTGTCCTTTCTCTCCTAGGCATAGATGAGGTCTCTGCCAATTTGTGTTACCTCCTCTGAGACAACTTATGGGCTGGAGAGAGTTCACAGGGGTGCAGTAAGTACGATCAGAGGCTTAGCGATCACAACCTATGGGAAATACTGAATGAGCTGAGACCTGTCAAACCAGAGAGGAGCAGACTGAGAGGAGACATGTTAAAAGTCTGGCACAGAGAGGAAACCAATAATCCTTTTTCAATCACAGATAGAAGACAAGTAAAGATCTCAGACTGCAACAAGGGAGAGCCAAATTAAACATTTTAAAAGTAAAGATAATGAACTGCTGAAATAAATAGATTGTCTGGGAGGTTGTGGAGTGTCCATTGGTCCTTGAAAAATAGGCTGGATAAACACCTGTCAGGAATCGCTTAGGAAGAGCTTCTCCTGCCCATGGGGACATATAGTATTTCTGAATGGCAAATTTCTACTTTCAGTCGTAAGAGAAAAACACTTTCTAGTTTCTTATGGCTGTCTTAAAATTTTTCTTACACCAAATGTCCGGGAAGAGTGGGACTTGCTGTGAGAATCAGCAGTTTGGAGGGACAGAGTGTGGCTACTCAAAGAAACTCAGTTCTTCCAGAGACTTCTTCGGTCAGACCTGTTTTAATGACCCTTGTCCTCAGCCTGTCTTGGCCATGGCAATGAGGACCCCCTGGGAGCCGGAGCATGGAGCTCCTGGAACCTCAGGCCCTCTTCACACACACTCATGCGCAGACACACAGTCAATCTACCAGAACAGATTTAATTGAAAATGAGCTTTATTGCCATCTTCCTCTGACTAATTCGGAAATGTGAAACTAAACATATGGATGTTGGGCCTGATTTTCATTTACGCTAATAGTTTTGATACTGCTTTCTTCCTAAAAGGAAGCCTTAAAAAGTGGGTAAAGAGAATTTGCTGTCTTTTTATATTGACAAAGTGGGGGAAATTGGCCATAATGCAAATAGGAACTGAGACCACTGAGCACTTCGACTGGGTTCTTATTTTCACAGTAATGCCTTTCTACTGTTCTGGTGCTATAAGGGACTTTAAGGTGAGTATTAATGAAGTGTAATTGCACTTTGCAACTCTCTGCCCACACAAAGAGGTCTTAAAGGAATCTCAGTGTAAATGAGAATCTTGCCAATTATAGCTAAACTGTGTTGGCTTAATTGTAATGTGGCTATTCAGAAACATTTTAATCTTTTCAAAAATGCAGAGGAATTTATAGCTAAAATAGGATTTTAAACTGTTCTTAGCACTAGGGTAGAAACAGTGTCGAATGAAGAGTCCCTACACTGGAAGTCTCCAGTTCCTGGGATTTGCAGCCCACTGGTGAGCATCTAGTTCTGAATCTTTTCCCTCCTCCATGTTCAGCCTTTAGGGAAGAAAGTCGGTTCTAGCATTAGCAACTAAGCTTTGACTGAAATTGCTGCAGCCTGTTCCTTGAGGTCTCCAGTTTGATCCCAGGCCATTCTAGTAGTTCTCACACTTGTTCTTGAAATCCCTCACTCAGAGGCCAAGTTGGAAAATTATTAATATGGTTCTCGTTTAAGGAAAAGACTCACCTGCTGTGCCCAGGCTGGGGAACTGTGCATGTGAAGGGGAAGCAGCCTCCCTAATAAGGCTGCAGAGAAGCAGTGAATCCAAAGGAATGAGAGAAATAGTGGTTTGTGTCATCGTAGATAATCTAGAGTCGTTTGTTCTCTCTGAATCTGCAAGCCAATGCACCACTACTGTCTTATTTCCCGCGTTAGGGGCATCTTACCTAGACTTTGGACTGAGCCCAAAATTTGAATTATACAGTGCTAGTAGAATTTCTGGGAATTCACTTCCAAAAGAGAAATAATTATTTGTCCTTCTATTTTCCCGCAAAACTGGATTCAAATGAGAGCACCATCTCCTAATTTTGAACTTCTTGCTTCTCTAGCTGCTTGGTCTCTCTGCAAAGTAACCTCCCTCTAACAGATCTAGAGCTATGACACGATGACATGGGACACAAAGTGGCTTTGGTATCTGCTGGAAGTGGATGCGGGGAATGAAATGAACTTAAAAGAAAACAACTGAAATGTAAATAGACTGAAGTCTGAGATCTGATATTTTCAGTAATTCCTTCTCTATATAGGAGACTTACTAACACTGCATCATTATTTAGCGGAGGACATTTGCTAGCATGGGTATGCAATGACAATTATAAATGGATACTGCTCTTTCTATCCTGAAGTGGCGAATTATATGAAGTGTAGTGACTGACAATGTAAAAGGAGATAAAACACACACCAGCCTCCACACAGATGAACAGCTCTTTGCTAAAAATCTGAAAATCCTAATTTAGTTTGACTTTTTTCTGATGTGGGTACGTATCTACCAACTCAGCTGATTTCTGGATTTGGCCCCAAAGAAGAAAGGTAACAAAAACAGAGCAGAGCATTTATTGGCTAGTCCTAGAGAAAGTTCATCCTGGGAAGTCAAAAGAAACTAATTGTGCATCTGATTCTCAGTGATTCTTCAAAGTGGTTTACCATCTAAAAAGCATAGGGGACATGTTCAAAGGCATAAACACCAATCAGGCACCCAGCTGCCATTAAGAGTCATCAAGAGTCAGATATCTGTCTCTGTTTTGTGCCTTTGAAAATCTCTTCCTGCATCATAGAATCATAGAATCATAGAATCATTAAGGTTGGAAAAGACCTCTAAGGTCATCGAGTCCAACCGTCAACCCAACACCCCCATGCCCACTAAACCATGTCCCTAAGCACCTCATCTACACGTCTTTTAAATACCTCCAGGGATGGTGACTCCACCACTTCCCTGGGCAGCCTGTTCCAAGGCCTGACCACTCTTTCAGTAAAGAATTTTTTCCTAATGTCCAACCTAAACCTCCCTTGGCGCAACTTCAGGCCATTTCCTCTCGTCCTATCACTTGTTACTTGGCAGAAGAGACCAACCCCCACCTCACTACAACCTCCCTTCAGATAGTTGTAGAGCGCGATGAGGTCTCCCCTCAGCCTCCTCTTCTCCAGACTAAACAACCCCAGTTCCCTCAGCCGCTCCTCATAAGACTTGTGCTCCAGGCCCTTCACCAGCTTCGTTGCCCTTCTCTGGACACGAAATTACACTAAGTCCCACTTCAGAGATGCAGCACATAGCCACAGTGGCATAAAATATCCTAAAGAAAATTAACACCAGCCTGAGTAAGGAAAAGGAAAGCAAGCAGTGATCTACAGAGCTCACACAGCCAGAAAGTGCCTAGCTAACTAAGGTGCAGTCTGGGAACCAGCAGTAGATCAATGGACAAGAGAAAGCAACATGGAGAAATGGAATGAAGATAATGAAGAGAAAACTGAACCAGAAAGCCTTTTGAGCTGGAAATGAGTGTGAGTACCTAATGAGTGACAGCGAGGAAGAGAAAAGAGGTGCTGGCAGTGGGAAGAATGGATGGATCATTCCAAACGGCTGTGAACATGGCCGGGAGAATCACAAGGTGCAGCAGGAAGGACTTGCTTGTGGATTTGCGCCGTGAGAACCAGGTGTGTGGTGAGAACCCAAGCCCCAGAAACATGACCAGAAGCAGTAACCCTCATCTCCCTACCCTACTACCTCTCCCAGCAAGGGAACGAGGAGAGCTGGCTATTGTTGCCGTGAGCACCAGCTGCTAGAGACAGAGCACAGTGCTGGGCGAAGAAATCCTCCTCCACGTGAAGCATCCTTTCTGCTGAGCAAGGAAATGTTGCTCCATGTAAAGCATCCCTTCCAAGTTCAGCCCCCCAACACTGTACTTTGCATCTTGACACCCAAACCATCCCTTTCTTTTTATTTCCTTTTCATTTATTCTGATGTCTTCTTTTTTTATTGTGTTGCAACAGCAGCACTGAAGACAGAGTAATTGGGTGTCTTTTGTTCCACAAAGGGTCTGACAAATCTTCCCATGGTGCCAGAGCCCCTCCATTAAGTGTGAAGGCCCAAAGGGCTGATGCCTATCCAGCTGTTAGAAGGTTTACCTTAAAAATAAAATTATATCTAGGAAGACAGAGAAGAAAATAGTGGGGGTTCAGAGGAAGAGACAAAGGAGCACAAAAAAGAGGAAGACTGGCAACAGAAGAACAGAGAAAGAGGGAGGCTGATCTGAGAATTCCTGGAGTCTGGTGTTTTACCTGCACCCCCACGCACACAGCATTTTAATCACCTGCTCTTATTTGGCGATTCCAAAACCATTTTAGGCTTACTGAATTCTGAGAGAAAAAAGGCATTTTCCAGAGATGTCAGTGCCAGGAATTCTGTAGAAAGTCAAAAAGGGCATTTCCTCAAAATGCTGAGGTTGCGAGAAACAAATCAAACAACAAAGGTTTATTGCAAAGAAGGAGGAGCACATAAGGTGGATCTTTTATAAGCAGAGGATTTCTGTCATTCAAGGAGCATCTTTCCAAAGGAAAAGGCCAATATATCAGTGGCCTTTTTACCTAGGAATCCATATACAGAGTACAGCCCCCAAAGCAATTTATTTTCCATAACACTAATGTAAAACTGGAATGATTCAGATGATCAATTAAATTAAAACAACAAATGTCTCTAAACTAAAGGCTGGCAAAATAATTGTGCCATATTTCCCTTCCGCTGATACTTTCTCTTTTAACATAATGATGCCCTAATTGTGTAGTAATACTTATTTTATCACAATAATGCATACCTGTGGTAGCGTTCCAGCTGTGATCAGAGCCCAGTACAGAGAATGAGGCAGCCTCTGTATTTAGGCTAAGTCTGAATACATGAAAGTAGAGGAAAGACAATCTCCCATCCTGTGTGTATAATATCTTTCCCTACGTGTATTTTGCCTACACACACAGAACTTTTATGATTTCACTTTCCATGTATTTCTCCCATGAGGACTGCTTCCTCAACCACGTTATGGGATAATCATACATAACAGAGGAAGTGGATCTAAATCAAGGCAGAATGGCAATACATTTTCAGCTGAGATTTGGGGAAAAAAGAAATCTGAGGGATGACATTGGATACATTTGTTACAAGATTCAGAAACGTGTTGTTGAGTTAACAGGTAAGGGCTGCTAAGCAACAGGAAGGCTGTGTCAAAAAGGAGGTGGCACTCATGCCATTGGTGCTCAGACTGTGAGAAGAGAGGAGTGAGATGAGCAGTGACCAACTCACGATTGCTATAGACATAGAGAACAACTGGTCCTATGACCAAGACCTCAGACTGAAGCCACCACTCCAAAGTACATCTACAGTAATTTTGCAAGCAAGGCAAGCAAATATAGAAACTAAGGTCTAACCCGATGAGTAATTCTTATACTGCAGTGGAACAAAGTCTTCAGTGAACATTTTTTTTATGTGTCCTTTTGGAGAAACAGTTGAATTCAACTTAGAGTAAGTTCTCCTTTCTTTCATAAGAGAAGGAATTTATGAGACACTAAAGCGTGCAATAATATAGGCTGGATAAAGAAAGGGTGAGGACCACATCCTGTCCAGTAAAATACGTGGAATGAATTGCTGAACTACCAGTCACAAGAGGGCATCTAAAAGGACTTTCCAAGTTGTATGAGTGTTTAGAGGTGACAATGCAGCTGATTACTAGTGTAGGACCCTGCATCTCTCTCCTAACAATGAAGCAATAGAGTATGTGATTAAAAAATCTTAAAATATTGTAACTAAAGTGTTCAAAACTGTAATGCTTCATGTTCTATTTAACAAGGTGTCCTGGTTTCAGCTGGGATAGAGTTAATTTTCTTCCTAGTAGTTGGTATAGTGCTATGTTTTGGATTTAGTATGAGAAGAATGTTGATAACACACTGATGTTTTAGTTGTTGCTAAGTAGCATTTACATAGTCAAGGACTTTTCAGCTTCCCGTGCTCTGCCAGGTGCACAAGAAGCTGGGAGGGAGCATAGTCAGGACAGTTGACCCCAACTGACCAAAGGGATATTCCATACCATATGATGTCATGCTCAGTATATAAAGCTGGGGGAAGAAGGAAGGGGGGACATTCGGAGTGATGGCGTTTGTCTTCCCAAGTAACCGTTACGCGTGATGGAGCCCTGCTTTCCTGGGGATGGCTGAACACTTGCCTGCCAATGGGAAGTGGTGAATGAATTCCTTGTTTTGCCTTGCTTGTGTGCACGGCTTTCGCTTTCCCTGTTAAACTGTCTTTATCTCAGCCCACGAGTTTTCTCACTTTTACCCTTCTGATTTTCTCCCCCATCCCACTGGGGGGAGTGAGCGAGCAGCTTAGTTGCTGGCTGGGGTTAAACCACAACACAAGGGCTGCCTATCTAACTGAAATATGCCTCTGCAATATTTTCAGAAAAGCATTCACTCATTGTTAAGCCACCTATCTGCTCAGATAGCCTAAAATCACCTTGTATTTTCTTCTAACACTGAGTAAACCTTAGATCATGTCTCACCACTTACAACAGACCTACAGGACACTACAGATTTTCTGGGGACTTGAAACCACTGATTTCACACCTTTTTTGTGCAAAGCCATATATAATCTCCTTTCTAATTTAAAATCTTGGCTCAGATCTAATCAAAACTTGCAACAACAGACAGCAAAACCAAGTGAACTACTCAAACCACAGGCACTGTTGCTACACAGAATAAACTGTCCTTTCATCTTTGTAGGTACTGTTGAAATCTTTAAAGAAATAATTAGTACAGATTCTCCTCTTTCTTCTTCACTGTATGTTGAAGATTTCAGGAAAGTGCATGCATTTTTCTCATAGTTTCTAACTTGCACACAGTCATTACAGATTTGCAGCAACTGTTTATGCAAGGCAGAGGTCCAGCAGTATTTTAGAAGTAGTAGTTGTAGTTGCAAATTAAACCCACTGCAATACAACGGTGCAACCTTCTAAGGTTATGGTTCCAAGCATAAAAGCATTTTGGAAACTAGTATTACATTATAAATCATTTATATGGCTATTTCTAATAATATGAAGAGTGGAACACAAGGAAGAGGGACATATTTCAGAAAGACTCTAATCTGGTTTTACATTAGAGGTACAAGAATAGAAAGTGAATAACCATCTATCTCAAACCCAGAAATGGTAGCACATTGTTTACTATGCTAGGAGACATAAGCCTGACATGAACTTTGTTGTTCAAAGGCTTGCTTTATTTCTTTCTTTCTTTATTTATAGTAATAAAGTTAATAGATGCTGTTAAGTAAATTTACAGCTGAAAAGTTCTGGGAATCACTGTAAGAGACACATGTCATACAATAGAGGCTCTTGATATACCTAACTAAGATCTCTTTTTTGCTCCCCCACCTGGCCCAACATTTTTTTGGTACCAATTAAACTGTGAAATTTGCGGGAAATCAGCTGCATCCCTCAGGTTCCTCAGGAGTTGCTCATAGGCAGCATTTAAGTACCCCAGAAATAAGAGTGACACAATGATCGGTGGGTTTTCAAATGTATACAAAAAGCTATTTCCCCAGAGCGGCTATGCTGGCTGATATAGCTCCTCCATCACACAAAGTGAACTGGTCAGGGCTGGAAGGGATCCCACTTCTTTCATTTCAGCTGGCAGCCCTCACTGAAATCAGACTTGACATAAGACCCTCACATCTATTGGAATGAGAGTGGCACCAGCTGAGGGTACACACAGAAAGGTTCCTCCATGTATGTAAATACTGGACCCAGAATTCACCTTACCTGTCTGATATCTTCTTAAGGAGGACTCCTGATCCTTTTGCCCACTGTTAAGTTTCTCCTTCCCCTCCCAGACTGGCTTCAAAAGACTGAGATCCTATGACGAGCCTAATCTTCCAACAAAGCAAACTCAGGGGGAATCCATCCTCTATGTAAACTCCATCTTGGCTGCTTGCCCAGCCAGCTTATTCTAATTATCCGGAGGTATGAAAAGAATAGATTGTCTCCACCACTACATCAGTCTGATCAGCTGTCCTGGTTTCGGCTG
>VZTQ01010275.1:0-15876 GCA_013400755.1 Pelecanoides urinatrix | reverse complement strand
ACTATCTGGATGTAGAGCAGATATTGGTGGACTGAGAGGCACAATATGTATCTCACAGATGAACATACTGGCCTGTCTTTTAGGTGCCATTTCTAGTAGCACCAGATAGATATGCAGGATTTAGAGTGGGAGGAGCACAGGGGGATGAATCATGGTAGCAACCCAAGACGAGCCTCATAAACAGAGGCAGAGGAGTATGGATTACCCCAGACAGCACTTACATTGTTTCTAATCTTTGATGTTGCAAAGCCTCGATGATGCAGAAAGCTATCTATCTCAATGGACCACTCCACTCAGCCAGACATGTCAGCAGAACACCACCCTGAGAAATAAAAGTAGTAAAGGCTGCATAAGGTAATAGGCTTTTTCTGTGGCTGCGGTTTAAGAAGACAAGTCAGGCAAGAGTGTGTAAGGAAAAGTAGCTTCTTATTAGTTGATAAGAAATGATCCATAGCTTCTGAGCACTAATGCATGTTCCCCAGTAGTAACTGATCCAATGAAATAAGCTGCTCCTTCAAACAGACCTTACAAGTGCTGTGTAGACTGCTACAGGTAGTTGTAAAATTATTCATTTGTTTGATGGACTAGTTTTATACCCTAATCAATTTTTAAAAATAGACCACTTGTTCAAACCAGATGAAAATTTTCTTCTTAAATGCAGTAGTTTTCCCCATTCTAGTTTACCATCCCAGAAGACCACTGAAAATGAAGGAATGTCAGCTTGGACAAGAAAGAATTATATAGAGAAAAATAATATGAAGCCTTTAAAAAGAAAGAAACAAGTCTGGAAAAAAGATGACTTGGGATTATCCTCTTTCTGCTGAAAAGCTGTTATTCTGAAACTGAGACTGTAGCTCTCCATTGCTGCTAAAGTGCAGTGGAATGTTATGGATGATATTCAGATTTTCATCCAATGAAGATGCTTAAGTTAATACTTCTTGGTTATTTAAAACACGTATTGAACTGCATGCTGGATGTCTGATTTTTCTTTATATCTATCTGGCAGGGACTAGTCCTTCTTGCCTGGTTTCTAAAATACTAATGATCCAATGAAAAATATTATTTAAACTTTGTTTTAATTTCTTCCAAACTTATTACCTTTGTGACTTGCTTTTGTAAAACAAATGGTTTTATACTAGTGTTACCATGATCTTGCTAAGCAAAACGCAGCATTTTCCTTCTAAACCAACAATGTTTAATGTATTGTAAAGACTTCTAATGTCACTGGAAGTAATTAAGCTAAGTAATCATATATTAAAAGAAAATATTTTCATGCTCTGAAGGTTACGGGAAGAAATTATGTTAATATTTGCCTTTTTTTCACTTTCACTCCTTATTTCCTGCTTTGTATGTTAGAAAGACACATTATTAATTATTTGAATGAAGGATGAAAAAAAATGTTATTCTTACTTTCTCTTCCCTCCCTTTTCTACTATGAAAGCAAAAACACTGACACTTTTTCCTTCTACTTTGTGGGTGTGCATGAATTCATATGAAATAAAAGAAAAAACTTAGGATAAAATATGTGTTTCCTGAAAACCTATTTTCCCCTTGCCAATATTCATAAAAAGTAAACTGGAAACATCTGACTTTCCAGCTGCTTATGCTCATTAGCAGCACTAGAATTCAGAGCACACTGAAAAATACAAATGTTCATTGAATCTGAAGGTTCATTTAATTACAAAAAGCTACAAGGTAAACTGAGTCTCATACACTGATAACATCTATTTTCACTAATGAATTAGAGAACGGTACAACTGATTTGAAACTGAAAGCAAGGCTATGAGAAGGTTGATACATTTTTAGCTGTTATTCATAGATGATGCTGTACTACAAGGAATACCAATGCATAGCAAGCAGGCATTGCCCATGCAGCCCTCTGTCTGGAGGCCTGATGAAGAATAGAAACCACCTAATTTGTCCGTGTAGAAAGAATTTTGTAGGGTGATGTTCCCAGGGTGGAGCAGCAGGTGTGGCAGCTCTGGGATGGGGGCACATGGCTTTGCCCCTTCTTGGGGAGCAGCTTATTCGGACACCAGGTCCTGTGATAAGCCACAAGTATGTTGGCTGGGAGGGACACGATGACTTCCAGTCTTCCTCTTCCCTGGTTTGTTGCTATTCCTGACTGTGCAAAAGCCACTTATGCTTTTAGTTTTCTCTGGTTAGGGTTGCAATGTAACTGTTAGACTCTTTTTTCAGTGATGAAAGACCTTTTGTTTTGTGGAGAGCTCTATGCTGGATCTGCTACTAAAGACTTTGTAAATTGGAAAGAGTATGTGCCCTTACCAACACCCAACACTAGATTTAAACCAAACTTAAATATACCTACTCTAAAGATATCCAGGAAGAACACATTGGAATTCAGTTACCATTTCAGATTTAGTCCTCTCTCTGAGGTGCTTCCTAAAGCAAGTAGTGTTTCAGGTCCAGGTAAAAATTATTTGAAAACATTATTTGAAAAGGGGGTGTCTTTCATACAGTACTTCCAGGTAGCACAATATTTTTCTACCTGTCTACTTTTTCTTAAAGGTATTTAGAATACATGTGTAATGAAAAGAATAGCAGGAGGTGAAAAGGAAGGGGATGACCTGTTTTTAGAGCATCAGTCAGCTTCTAAGGAACAGCAGAACTTGTTTGAACCATCTGGTACTCACCAGCCCACGTTGGGTTGGTTCCCTAGGGCAGGTTTCTGAAGCTGTGAAGAGTGTCCTGTATTTGTCCAAAACTATTGTCCTGTGAGAGAAATTCTAGAAAACTGTAGAGGACCTCCTGGAAGAGCAAGTTGACAACAATGTGCTCGTAGGGTCTACCAGAAACTAAACCCATCCATTTACTAAGGTGCAGGAAAATAATATTTTTTCCACAGCACCACAGCAAGGAATCACACCAGCACAAACGTTATATCAAACAGTTTTTCTGCACAATGTTGCACTCACAATATGAAGCCACCAAGGTTTCCAGAATAGTTTTGTATATCTGTAGGTAGCATTTTGTCAGGATGATATGGAAGCAGTCACATGCATCAGAGAAATGGTGCTGACCAACTCCTCCTCTGTATCTTCTCTTCCCTCTGCCAGAAAAATCAAATTGCTGATTAAAGCCTTTTGATCCCAAATACATTAATTTATTTTTTCATGTCCCTCAAAAAGGGAATCCCCGCCCACCCCAAACTTAAGCTTGGTAAAGAAATGCAATTGAACAGATGTCACTGGATTCTGCAGGCAAATGGTCAGGACTCGGGATTCCCTCTAATGACCGCAGTGAGGATTTTCACTAGCTTGTTCGCTACCAGACTCAAAAAAAATGCATGAACAGGCACCCAGTGGAAGGAGGCACTGAACATGATTAGGACAGTAAGTTGGAACAGAATTCACACAACTATTTATCCTCTGGGTAATGTCCCCCTGCCCATACCACAGCCTTGCCTGCTATTCTTCCCAAAACACAGCAATAATTTCTATCAAGTTTTCCAGGTTTTTATACATGGCACTTGGCATTTTTCCAGGGAAAAAGCCCTAAATAGAATGACTGATGGCAGGGGAGGGGGATTGAGAGAAAGAGTTACATTAATATATAAGGTGTTTTTTTACAAAATTTCATTTTATATTGCTGGTTGGCCATTCTTAGTTACGGGGTAAAGTCACAGCGGTTTGATGGTTTTTTTTGTTTCCTTTTTCTTGTCATCACAATCTGCCCTGAGTTAGTATCCAGAACAAACCTTTGGCATCACTAACGGTGAAGGATTAGTACTAGAGTGGTTCGGGAATTGTTCAGAATTTCAGATTTCAAACTATGTTGAGTTTCTTTTCACTCTCTTGGTTTTTTTTTTCCTTTGGCAAAAAGTAATTTCTTATTTGTTGGTAGCTCTAGTCTCTGTTCCAGTATCTGCTGATGACATTTGGCTAAGTCTGAGCTGTCATCCCCACTCCGTATGGTAGTTTATGGAATTCAGTAAAACTGGCATTTTAAATCTGTTTTGGTTTAAAAGAGTTAACCTCTAGAATTTTTCCCTGTTAGTTGATTTACATAGAGATTTGTTTTCCAGTTGAGCAAAATCACAGAAGAAATCTAAAACTTGTTTTAAATTTCAGATTTTCTTTAGTTGTGGCAACAAACTAATGCTTGGTTAAATGTTTCTAGAAGTTAACAAAATAATTAAAAGCAATATGCAGGATGCATTTTGGGGATCAGAGAGGGAAAGCATTTGCTTTCTGCTGTTCAGTCAAGGAGAAGATTAAAGTTTGGCATCACAGGTGAAGGGCAAAGCCAGAGAGGAAGTTATCTTAAATTAGTTCCTTGCAGGCCCTTCATATGATCAGTCAAAAATACCATTTTATGCTGGAACTGAAGAACTAAGCACATTTCTCTTTAAACAAAATAAACTGATTTTAAAAAATGAACCCTCATTTGAATGCAGTTGTGAGATGTATGTGAAGGTGATGATTTTTCTGAACAATAAATACATATTCAGCACAGTCTCAATGTTTTAACATAGATTTTATGCTCTGGCAGTCTGAAAAGCAGAGCTTCCTAATCACAGTGCAGATGTATCAAAAGTAGTTTCCTCCAGTGCCCCAGTAATTTGCCTTAAGAGCCATTTTTAACTCTGTCTCATTGCTCATGATTCTTAGTTTTTTCTATTTGGGTATCAACAGAATAAACACAGTGGTGTCCTAGGAAGGGCACTGGCATCTCTGATTCCTTTGCTGTGTTTCCTATTGAACTTATATTCAGAGGGAAATGTCTAAGTCACTACTGAACCGGCTTAATTGCAAGTGAGTAATAGAGGTTAATAAGGATTAATCAGTCTTTTCAGCCAAACAGCTTTTCCAGCAAGAAGTCTGCTCAAACTTCAGCTGAAATCAAATTTATTCATCTTTCTTAAATGATTAGGAAAGCATCATCAGGTGATTACTTTTAATGAACTGGACACCAAGAGAAGTGTTCAGTAGCAGATATATTTTTCCCAGTCCTGTCAGTTTCTGGATTAAATCCTTCTCTTTCAGTTCTTGTAGGATATAGCATGTCTTACTGGAACACACGATACCTACCACTTTAGCAACCTTCAGTTTCACTATGAGTTTTGAAATAAAGAATTGAACACAAAATAAATACAAAAAGCAATGGTCCTGCTGAAGACCAATAATACTCCCCCCATGTTTAAGTAAAACTAGACTTTGATTAAAAAACTAACCTGTTTTGGAGACTTTATATGAAAACTCTCCCATACAATCCTCTTCTCCCTTGGCCCTTCTCCAAACATATGTACACATTTTACCTGGTACNAACAAACTAATGCTTGGTTAAATGTTTCTAGAAGTTAACAAAATAATTAAAAGCAATATGCAGGATGCATTTTGGGGATCAGAGAGGGAAAGCATTTGCTTTCTGCTGTTCAGTCAAGGAGAAGATTAAAGTTTGGCATCACAGGTGAAGGGCAAAGCCAGAGAGGAAGTTATCTTAAATTAGTTCCTTGCAGGCCCTTCATATGATCAGTCAAAAATACCATTTTATGCTGGAACTGAAGAACTAAGCACATTTCTCTTTAAACAAAATAAACTGATTTTAAAAAATGAACCCTCATTTGAATGCAGTTGTGAGATGTATGTGAAGGTGATGATTTTTCTGAACAATAAATACATATTCAGCACAGTCTCAATGTTTTAACATAGATTTTATGCTCTGGCAGTCTGAAAAGCAGAGCTTCCTAATCACAGTGCAGATGTATCAAAAGTAGTTTCCTCCAGTGCCCCAGTAATTTGCCTTAAGAGCCATTTTTAACTCTGTCTCATTGCTCATGATTCTTAGTTTTTTCTATTTGGGTATCAGTGGAATAAACACAGTGGTGTCCTAGGAAGGGCACTGGCATCTCTGATTCCTTTGCTGTGTTTCCTATTGAACTTATATTCAGAGGGAAATGTCTAAGTCACTACTGAACCGGCTTAATTGCAAGTGAGTAATAGAGGTTAATAAGGATTAATCAGTCTTTTCAGCCAAACAGCTTTTCCAGCAAGAAGTCTGCTCAAACTTCAGCTGAAATCAAATTTATTCATCTTTCTTAAATGATTAGGAAAGCATCATCAGGTGATTACTTTTAATGAACTGGACACCAAGAGAAGTGTTCAGTAGCAGATATATTTTTCCCAGTCCTGTCAGTTTCTGGATTAAATCCTTCTCTTTCAGTTCTTGTAGGATATAGCATGTCTTACTGGAACACACGATACCTACCACTTTAGCAACCTTCAGTTTCACTATGAGTTTTGAAATAAAGAATTGAACACAAAATAAATACAAAAAGCAATGGTCCTGCTGAAGACCAATAATACTCCCCCCATGTTTAAGTAAAACTAGACTTTGATTAAAAAACTAACCTGTTTTGGAGACTTTATATGAAAACTCTCCCATACAATCCTCTTCTCCCTTGGCCCTTCTCCAAACATATGTACACATTTTACCTGGTACTTTCTTTTTTGAGGTACCTGTTGCTTTACACATGCAGCGCCTAGAAGGTACAATTAACTGCTAATGGTGTAGGAGGGTGCCAGCANCCTTATCCACTTAAGAAAAGGAAGAAATTTGTCTTATTGGCATCACCTCATAACAGCCAAATCCCAAATCTTGTTCTCAGCAACACCCCAGATTTTCCATTATTTCAGTACAACGTGGATGATGCCAGAGAAAGAATTAGGACAGTTACTGAGGATGAATTACTGCCATTGTTTAACTGAGTAATTAAGGGAGCTGGCCAACCCATCGTTAATTCCAATAACTAGTGAGGGCAGGATCAAACTGCATTTCCACCCGGTCTGCTGGCACCAGTTAAGCTTTGCACATTTGAAGCCTGCTACTGTGTGTGCGCTCCTGATGACACTATCATGGCCAATCTGGTCTTGTCAGCCCTGAACTCTGGGCAGGGTCTGGAAGCTCAGTATACCTGTGCCCAAATACTCTTGGGGACCCATATAAGAATACTTATATGAAACTAAATATACACCAACAACATCAAATTCAGTGCAAAATATAACAGTCGGAGGGCAGGAGACTTTGATTCATTTCCCTCCTCCCCCCTGAGGAGTTTGGACCCACATCTCTAGCCTCTTGAGTGCCCTAACTAGAGCCTGTGAGGATAACCCTGCTCTCCTTTGGCTGGAGCTGAGCCATTACACAGATGAGAATGCAAGTGCCAAGGGGCGGGGAGCAGAGAGAAGTCAGACGGGGTAGTCAGGGGCTGCAGACTCCATCCCTCTAGAGATAGGTCTGGGCTCCCCTCTAGGTGTTGCTTCTCCAGGTTTATTGAAAGTTAAAGGTACTTCACACTCCTGAGTGATTGCATTTATGGCTTGGCTATGGTGTCAGGCTCCTTTCAGTTCATTCTGCCTCATAACCCCTACTCTGCAGTGCCAAAGCTCCAGAAGAAGGGACTGAGGGTATAGTAAAAGCTGCACTGTGCAGGCAGAGTGATGCCCACCTACGCTCTTCTCAATCTGCCTCTCCCTGAAATACTTCTATTTCTTCTCCTTAAAGGCCCCTGAAACCTATGTATACTCTAGGTTATTTCACTCAAACCCCAATTTCCATCTCCCTACCAACTCCCTGAACAGCTGACCTTGTCCTGCTTCAGTTTCTGCCATCTTTAGAAATCATTATTTTGCCACTGTAAAGCTGGATCATTTTTGGTGATAACCCTTTAATTGCATACTCTTTATTGGTTAGGGCTTTTCAAATATACAATGCAATTTGTTAAGATACATCCTCAGCCTAAACTCAGACCTGTATTCATTTCCTGATGACAGCTTTCAGCACTCAGCCTTGCTTTTTTGTTTTCTTTTCAAAACAGGTGAAACTAGTTTGTGGTACCTAAGACAATTTCTTCTTGACATGAACACAGGAGCGCCCTCAAAAGCAGCCCAGTGCCACACACTGGTTAGCCTGCTTGAGGCAATAGTTCACCCTTGCATATCCTCCAAACTTCTATTCAGAATACGAATGTATTTTGCTTTCCTGTTTTGTGAAAAAGAAGAAAAACAGAGAGGCATTGTATATTTGTAGATTGAGAAGAGCGTAGGTGGGCATCACTCTGCCTGCACAGTGCAGCTTTTACTGCCCTGGCTCCTCTCTGATTCTCTGGAAGTACAAGACCCTCCATCAAAACACTGAAAGATATCTCACTTCCCTAGGACACAGTACCTATCTCCGTATGCCCCTAAGCCCACAAGAAACAATTGTCTTTGGATTTTTATATTAAATAACTTTTGTCCACATCATGTTCCACTTCATGGAATAAGAAAAAAATCAGAATGCAACATCTTTGGATAAGGAAAGCTCTGAGCCCAGACAGCTGGAAGCCTGAAGACAATTCTGGAAAGTTGTCATGATACTCTCTTCTGTTTCTTATATTCTTCGCAAGACCAGTATCTTGGGTTAGCTACACTACTAGCCTGGCTGATATGGCTGGTTTTACATCCTTCTATACCTCACCAGCAGCTCTGTTTCAGGCTACACTTAGCAGGTTTCTGTGGAGGGAAAGAGAAAGGCAAGAAGTTGGGCCAGAGCCCATTGTGCTGTGGACAGAGTTGGGGCAGGGCTGTGCTGTGGAACCAGAGGTAGAGATCTGCCAGCAGACGACTGTTCCCTCTCCCCTTCTTCCCCACCCTGAAGTAGCCTTGAATTCCCTGCTTGTACCAGAGAATCAGGCAGGTGGAGGTGCTCAGCTGAGGACATATAATTTTTGTCCCCTTACACACTTTTAGACCAGATAATTTGCTGTGCCTTGTAGGCTCCCACCATGTGTAGCTGTGGTTTGGGGTGACTTTGTGTAAACAGCTAACACTTCAGATCCTGTGGACTTAACATGCGCTTCTTTATCCAGGTTATGTATGTGTTACTGACCATTTTAGCAGATAGAATAGAGAAGCAGAGAGGGAGTGAACCATAGATAGAATAGAGAAGTGAAGAGGGAAGGAAACATAAGAGAAGAACAAAGAAAATTCACAAAGAGGAAGAAAAAAGAAAAAAAAAGGAGAAAGGAAGATAAGAAAAAGAGAAATAAAGAACCAAAACAGCAGCAAGCCTAAACTGTACTCAAAGGGCACTTCGTACGTACATTGAGATGACTAGAGATGGTCCATGAGGCTGAAGTACTGCTAGGGGCATTACCAGTAAGGCCCTATTGCAGATGCTCAGTGGTTAACCCAGCCATACTGCTCTGTGACCGCCACCCACTGCCTTTTTAGGCAGCAGAAAAGTAGTGAGAATGATAGCAAAGGTTTAGCTAACCTAAGGACAGAGCACACATAAAAGCAATGGGAGGGACAACAAACCATTTTGCTAAACTGAGAACACAGCACTCATACTGGAGAGAAGAAAAATATCTACAGCTATCTCACTACTGCACCAGGAAATTTTCTTTTAATCTAATCAATGCCACCATTGAAAAGCAAATTATGTCATAAACCACTCTATAAGCACATCTGATGCCACAAAAAGTGCCCCAGCTTTGGCAGGGTATGTGGTGGGACTACTCCAGACTTTCAGTGGAGGAAATCTCAGAATCTAGTTTAACACTTTCAATAATTGTCAAAACAAAAATTATCTGTAAGTTATGGAAAAGTGAATGTGCATTCATTTGATACTATTTTAAGCATTTTCTCTATTATAAGAAACACCAAAATAACTATACTCCTGTAAAAGTGCTTATAGTGTCCGGCTCCCTGAAAATTGAGCACAAAACCAAGTTACACATATATCCAAGATGATCCCAAAAGCCACTCTATAGGCAGTGCAGGCAAATGGGTATGTTTCCTAAACTTCTATGTTTCCCAGCTAAAATAAAACAAAAATTATGTAAGTTAAAATGTTAAAATTTGGGAATAACAAACACAATGCAGGGAGGATATTTCTGTTGCACAGTTTTCTGAGAGAAGAGCCATTTCTTTGTATTAGTGTCATCTCCCAGACAATATTAATGCAGCTACTGCAGAGAAAGCCCTTAGAGTAGAGACAATATCTAAAATGATCCAACTTCAAACATGAAGCAAGGAAGACATGACAAAACAGAGTCAGTGAAGGAAAAAGAATTATTATTTAATATATAAAATCTTTGAAAGTTCATTGCTTGTTGCATCTGTTTATGGTGTCATGTTAAGCTGTTTTAACATGTCAGATTTTTTAATCAATTAAGTTTCTTAGGTTTGTGATTGTATGATTTCCATTAAGTTTGTCTGCAAAGGTTACTGTCTGTTAACATATTGTCTTAGGATACAAGTTATTTTTTTTCCATACGTATACAATACGTTTGTCAAAAGTATCATATTTTGGTTACGACATAGATAGGTTCATATCTTGCTGGACAACAGAACCCATTACAAATAACATGGAAAATTGTGAAGGATTAGTTTCAGAGTTCATTGGAAGTCTTTCCATAAGCCTTAGTGAGCTCTGAATTATGCCCTAGGAAGAGTTACCAAGGTTATCAATTTTACTTTACCAAGCATTTGCTGAGAAAAAAGCGTTTGTTGTTGGAAAGAAGAAGTTTTATCCTGAAGCCTGATATCAGCAGATGAAGGTAATTTCCCAGGGAGAAGTGAAAAGACACTGAGCTCCTCAGTACTATCATGCTAACGTAGGAAGAAAAAAGATGATCTGGTCCACTTCTCATTTTCAGTCATCCCAGATCATTTTCATGAATAATTGTTTACTTGGTTCCAATTCTATTAATGATGGTAATCCAAAAGGGGAAGAGAAATATTTATGGCAATATCATTATTTTGATATGTTCTCCATTTAAGCAGGCATATCTGTCTCATAAAAGGCATGGTACAAGAAGCCATATCTCAGAAGACAATTAAGCTGATGATTAAATCATGGACTTCATTTGACACAAGGTCTATATGCATGTGTGAGAGAGAAAACAAGTGTTTGTAGAAGTAGTATTGGAAAAGGTTTGACTAAACTCCATAATGGCTATTATTCCCAGCTCAGGCCTGTTTTTTTAAGGCTTCCCCAACATTTGTGTCTCCCTAATCAGTATCTGCACTCATTGATTTTGGATACTTTCCCTAAATCCATGTTTATTTTTGCAAGTATTCCAAATTTCTGTCTTCTCCTGGCTCCACACTGTGGCAGAAAAACTGCTCTCTCGCCATTTAAAATGTAAATAAACTTTTAGGTTAGCTTCAAATAATGTAGCATAAGGACTTCAAGGCTGATTTGGGTCTATTAACATATACTCAGGTTATATATAATATCTACTCAGTTTATATAGTCAGCTTGAGTATATTAACTTACACTTAGTATATATTAATGGAGTCTATTTTTCAAATTTGTGTGCTTGAAATGTGGATATTTATGCCTGGAGAACATGGATGGAAAACACACCTTCTAAAGAAAATTTGCTGTTGACTTCAGTAGAGAATACTAACTGGAGACTGTAACAAGGCATAACAAGCATGATTTACATACTTTTGTTAATCCTTTGTCTGTAGAAATACGATGAGTGGAAATGAGAAAGTAAATGGTGTTTCATATTCTGTATTAAATTCTTTTCCCCTTTCATGGAAGTTAACATTATTAGCTGCTGCATAGATATTCCATTTTCGAAATACCTCAACTATTTGAACTCTGTAGCTTTTTCTTTCTTTTTTTGAAAGGGCAGGGACAGAGCTTATTTGTGGTTCTGTTTTTCAAAATAGTGTATTTCCAAATATATTTATTTACATAAAGAAAGAAACTGTGAGGATGCTTGTCTGTTCTAAACAAATCAACTTTTTAATAAGCTCTGGAGTGCTAGGTTTAGGGGTTTTTTTTATGTTTAAGTGCCAATACAGTGTGGAAACTTCCATCTCAATGAGCTTTCCAGACCAAGTTTTCAAAATTGAGGACCTGAAATACCACTGATAAAAGCTAGAATTTTTAATGTCTGTCCAGGTTTAAACTAACCTCAGTTTTTCAAAACACATACTGCTGTGCTACATAGCATTACATTTTAAATACTAAGTGCTGAAGAAAGAAAAAAGTTTTGAAGTGCTTATATAGGAAACACAAAAGGTCCATAGGAGATATTTAAACCAAAAATTTTTCAATTCACCCCCCCTTATTTATTGTTGAGTATTAAAATGAGATCAACTACTCCAGAGTCAGATAGAACAAAATTATTGGGCAACTGTGCCATTAAAAGAAAGCTTTAAAGTTCTGTACTGAAATTATTTAAAGAAGAACGGACTCTTCTTAACTATTTCTTGCATGGTGGTCAAATCTGTAGTCTTTTCTACAGTTTCCTCAGGACTCACATTTTTATGGAATTAAGTTCTGGTCAAGGTGAAGATCATGCCTCCCTTCAAATTAGCATGGGTTTACTACCAACATGAAAGGAGATGAGAAGAGATGCTACATTTAATCTTTCCTCAATTAATTTCTAGATCATGGGGTTTGACAGATTGAAGGGGAAAAAAAAAGCAACAAGGTGATCCATATTTAGACTGCAAATCTGTGCTTTCCCTCCCCTTTTAGATGCTCTTTTGTCAGATAATATAGCACCTCTTTGATTGTGCTGGTCACTGACTGGTTAAACACTTTCCCTTGTAGGCTTGGTCCCGTGATGTGTGTAGCAGTGGACAGTGGAATAAACCCATACGCTCAGTGAAAGCAGCCAAAGGTTAGGAGATTATTTCTTTCTAGTAATTTCAAGCAGTTCTACAGCCTTTGCCATAACTCTGTGTTCCAGAAAGATTGAAATTTTGCACTGTGGAAGGCTGTGGAAAAAGGGAATAACCAGCATCCGAGACACAAGAGAGCAATTAGACACAACTCATTGTCACTTTTGTGCATTTTTAGCAGCATTTCAATAATCTAACAAAAGCAGTAAATAACATAGCTGGGTTCTCAATTGCTATGGGCTTTATGAAATATTTTATACCAATATTGCTGGGAAAAAATGAGATATACAAGTTGAAAGATATTTGAGGGACAGGCCCATACTTTGAAGGGAAGATTTTGGTCTACAGGCGTACTTTATGTTCAAATTGTATGAGTTTAACTTTACTTAAAATGAATTTTGAAAATAAATTTTTTCCCTTTTGGAAAGAAGTGGAGTATTTTTCTGTATTCAGAGGATTCCCTTCCCCTTCTCCTTTTTTAATAAGTCAAGCCTTTGTACCCAAAGAGTCTTCAAGATCTAACTGTTCCTTATTTTGCCCAGGAAGTTAGGGTGACAAGGAAATACAGCAGAATGCATACTCACTAACAATCCTATCTAATGGAACATACACACTTATACATATTACATATATACACATATACACACACGTATATAGTGTATATATAGTGTGTGTGTATATATGTACACTATTTCCAATCAGTGAACTAGGGACTGAAAGTCACATCCCAGTATAATTATAAGATACCTGTCCCTTTTGTAAGCAATTTTTTTTAGCCTTTTCCACTAACACAGGTGTTTTTTGAGTCAGTTTAGAGATCCTAAAATTTTTGCTTCAATTACTACTCCTTCTTTGTGCATTGATTTGTCTAAATTTTCCATCTTAAAGTTTTGTCACTGAGACTTTGACTTCACACAGTACCTCAAAGATAATTCCACAGTCTACCGTGTTAGAAGGAAGTAATCTGTTTGCAAGCACATTTTTAAGATGACTTCTCTTGTCCACAGCCTAACTAGGTCACAGAGATGTACTCTTTATCTATCTTTAGAAGCAGGTTTATCCAGCATGGAGCTTCCTGAAAAAGAAACAGGAGTGTCTTTAGTGCTCCAACCACTTTCATGCTGTCCACCCAACATTTCCAAGAATGGTGTTATAAATAACATCAACATGTCACAGGTGACAGAGGGAAAATATGTCTAGTTTTCCAACCTCTGCCTGGTTGGATAGATGCATGTACACAAATACACACACACACATTCAGATAAGTGCATCCCTCAGGAGGACTACAAGGATATTGTGAGGTTATGCAGGGAGAAAATTAGAAGGGCCAAAGCCCAGCTAGAACTTAATCTGGCTACTGGCGTAAAAGACAATAAAAAATGTTTCTATAAATACATTAGCAACAAAAGAGGGCTAAGTAGAATCTCCATCCTTTATTGAATGTGGGGGGAAACATAGTGACAAGGTATGAGGAAAAGGCTGAGGTACTTAATGCCATCTTTGCTTCAGTCTTTAATAGTCAGACCAGTTGTTCTTGGGGCACCCAGCCACCTGAGCTGGAAGACAGAGATGAGGAGCAGAATGAAGCCCCCATAATCCAAGAGGAAATGGTTAGTGGCCCGCTACACCACTTTGACACACACAANAGGGAAGTGATTTTCCCCCTGTGCTTGGCACTGATGAGGCCGCACCCGAATCCTGTGTTCAGTTTTGGGCCCCTCACTACAAGAAGGACATTGAAGTGCTGGAGCGTGTCCAGAGAAGAGCAACAAAGCTGGTGAAGGGCCTGGAGCACAAGTCTTATGAGGAGTGGCTGAGGGAACTGGGGTTGTTTAACCTGGAGAAGAGGAGGCTGAGGGGAGACTTTATCACTCTCAAAACTTCCTGAAAGGAGGTTGAGGTGAGGTGGGTGATGGTGTTTTCTCCAAAGTAACAAGGGATAGGACAAGACGAAATGGCCTCAAGTTGTGCCAGGGGAGGTTTAAATTGGACATTAGGAAACATTTCTTCACTGAAAGGGTTATCAAGCCTTGGAACAGGCTGCCCAGGGAAGTGGTTGAGTCACCATCCCTGGCGGTATTTAAAAGATGCATAGACATGGCGCTTAGGGACATGGTTTAGTTGTGCAGCATGGTTGGCAGTGTTAGGTTTATGGTTGGACTCGATGATCTTGAAGATCTTTTCCAACCTAAATGATTCTATGATTCTATGATTCTAGAGAGCCAAGGCAAAAGATAGCAGCCTTATTTAAGATGAATGAAAATTCATAACCAATATTTTAGATGAATCCCAAATTCAGGAGAAGCTCCCTGTATGATCAGTGGAACATAGAATTTTGCCAGAAAAAAATTATTAATCTGCCTAGTCACACTGTACCACTAGAAAGGCTTGGAGCATTCTTAGGTGTCAACTACTCTGGAGAACTGGGGGGTTGTTGACATTAATTCTATATTTAGTTTTATAATGGAGATCTTGCTCACCTTTTTTGAAACAACCCCCCCCTAGATTAAGTCTATAAAACTGAATGTAAATTGGAGAGTTGTCAAAGGTCTTTCCTCCCCCAAATCTGCCACGTAAATATCTCTGAGATTAAAACAAAGAAAATGAATTTATCTCCGCCTTCTTATTACAATACAAAGTGAGAGAAGTCAGGAAACACAGCGCAAAACCTGATGGTACACAGTGTCCTTAGATCACTTGGCCATTGTTTTCTCTCACAGCAGCACATGTTAATGATACAAAGAAATTTAACATTTTTTGGCTTAGGCTTTTCGTGTCACAACCATAATAAATGTGCACATTATTGTTTGTATTGCCATATCCTTTAGATGCACCGCCAATTTCTAGAGCCTGTGCATGCACAGCCAAGGAAAGGATTTTGCCCACAAATAGCCTGGCTGAATTAAATTAAGCAGAAACATTGCCATACAGGTTCAGCTGCGAAGTAGTGTGTCACAGTACAGCATGTTTATGTTGCAAAGATGTTGTATGGGTCAAACTTGATTTAAACCACCAATTCTACTGCAGGAAGACCAAAGCTGCTTTGCTCTTCACTAACAAGTTTAATTCTGCTTTAAAAGGCCTTTGTCTTATATGGGCCTTATTTGCATTTACTTAAAAAAACCCAACAACCTCCAAAAAAATAAAAGAAACAATAAAATGTTAAACACGGGAGAACAGGAAGAAATAAGGAGATTTGGTTTTTTGTTTGTTTTAAGGAATT
>VZTQ01010274.1:0-40063 GCA_013400755.1 Pelecanoides urinatrix | reverse complement strand
GCGCCCCCCCGGCCGGGGCGCGGCTATAAGGAGCGGCTGGGCCGGAGGAGGCGCTCGGCGGCGGCGGCGCGGAGCGGCGGGCGCGGCAGGTACGGGGCAGCGGGGGAACGGGAGGGGGTCGTGCCCCGTGGGTTCCCCGTGGGTTCCCCGGACCAGCCCCCCTGCCCTTCTCCCGCCGTCCCCAGCACCTCCCCGGCCCCTCGGGCTGAGACCTGGGAGCTCATCGCACTGCCCGCGCCTCCGCGGCGGCGGGGACCGGGACCGGGGGCTGGGAACGGGGCTGGGACCGGGCCCTGGGACCGGGCCCGGGGCAGCCCTCCCCGGGTGCCCTGGGGGGGCCTGTCCCGCTGGGGTTTTGCTTCTGGAGCAGGAGGGTAAGGTGTGGGTGGGCACAGGGCCCCTCGGCCGCCCGGGGAGTGAGCACCCAGAGGGGAGCCGGTGTTTTGGGGCATCGTGCTGCGGGTCCCCGGAGCCAGGGTGGTCGCGAGGGGAGTTAAGAAACCTGAAGATTTTGAGCGTCCCAGGGAGGGCAGGGAGGGGGCAAGGTGCCCCGGGACGGGGCTTGGGGCTCGGCGTGCTGGGTGCTGGCTGGGGTGGGCGACCCAGCGGGACGGGGCTGGTGTAGGGTGTGGGGCTGGCGTGGGGTGCAGAGCTGCCCTGTGCCCACAGGACCCCCAGCCCCGGGCTGCCCCCCACCCCGCTCACTGCCCTCCCTCTGCAGCGGCTGCAGGTCTGGGGACGTTGCTGACGACATGCGCCTGCTGCGGGCCCTGCTCTGCCTCTGGCTGCTGGCCGAGGCGGCCCTGGCTTCCCGGGTGCGCACCCGCCGGGAGCTGGGCCCCGGCTTGTACGAGCACGGGGTCTACGATGCTGGTGGGTCCTACTGCCAGCGAGGGGACGTCTGCTGCCACGGCCGCGACGATGGCTGCACCGTGCCCTACCACGACACCCTCTGCTACTGCGACCTCTTCTGCAACCGCACCGTCTCCGACTGCTGCCCTGACTTTTGGGAGTACTGCCTGGGCATCCCGGCCCCCTTCCCCAAAGCGCCAGGTGAGGCAGCCCCCAGCCCAGCCGGGGGGTCCGTGGGTGCTAGGGGCCGGCCCTGGGGTGCCTGACATGCTGTGTGATGCCGCTGGTGCCCCTCTGGATAATGGATGCAGCCGGACGCGACACCCCACAGCCCTGCCTTGGCTGCAGAGCCGCTCTGGATGCCTTGGAGCTGCGGAAATTTATGCAAAGCAGCTGGGCTGGGGCTGGGCTCCCAAAAACAGGGCTGGGAGCAGCCCGTGGCGTGTTCCCGTGGGCAGTGTTGCAGGGGGCAGGAGGGCAGAGGGGCAGCTCCAGCGGCGCCTACCTGTGGGGCAGAGCAGAGTGGATGGTGCTCCATCCTGGCTTCCCCGGTCATGTCTGGGGCAGGCGGATGCTGGCCCTGACTTCACCCGCCCAGCAGCTGGGGCGGACGGGGGCGAGCAGGGGGCACGGGCAGCCCCCGCTGCGCAGCACAAGGCTCTCTAAGAAGTCCCTGCAGAGCAGAGCCAGCTCCCGGGTACAACTGGCCCCTTTATCCCCGTCCCGCCAGCCCGTGCGTGCGAGGTCGGCTCTGCTCGGCAGCCCCACGCGCAGCCCCACGGTTAACCCTCCCGGCGCCGAGCCAGCCCTGCTCCCACCCTGCGCCGTGGGGCACAAGCTGGTCCCCATCGTGCCCCGGCTGGACGGGCACGCAGGTCTGGAGGTGCCGAGCTGCAGCCGAGCACCTGCCTGGCTTTAAGGACTGCGTTTTGGTATTTACCCCCTGGAGCCATGGGGGTGCTGGCGGGACCCCCGATGCAGCTGGGTGCTCACCCCGGCTCTCTCCTCTCCTCTTCTTTCCCATCCAGGCTGTGCCCGCGCCGGCCGCAACTACCCCACCGGAGCCACGTATCGGGAGAACTGCAACCTGTGGTGAGTGCCTCCGCGCTCCCCGTGCCATGCGGGCACCGCCGACGCGGCACCGGCACGCTGCCTGCCCGGAGGGGGCCTGCGAGCACCAGGGCAGCCCGCAGCCGGTTCAGCGGGAGTGGGAGCACAGGGCCCGAGCTGGGTGGCGGGGGCCGGTGCCAAATGCCTTTGCTCTGGCATATTCGGAGGAGAGAGCCCGGGGCCTTGAGCCACTCCCAAATTTCAGCACACGCCTTTGTGGGAGCCGCTCTCTCCGCCGGCTTAGCGCGCGGCCGGGCTGGCTGCGGGCTGCCGACACGGGTCCGGCGCTGCCGGGGTTTTTCTGGCCACGCTGGTCCAAGCCCAGCTTGCCCAAGCCTGACGGGACGCGTCTGCAGCTGGCAGCCGCCATGGCTCCATGCCAGGCAGCCAGAGTCCGGCCCTGCCGCCTGCTCGGGTGCAAGCAGCCCGTCCGTGCTGCACGCCGGGAGCTCGCTGTTTGCATTAGCGAGCAGCGCGGGGTTTATCTGGAAACGGCTGCGGTGGTATTAATGGCATCCCGGAGGTGGGGGATAGGGGAACCTGCGGGCGCAGATCTGCCCGTAGACAAGGAGCAAACACAGCGGGGCTGGCTGGATCGCAACGATGCGGCAGATAAGGGAAATCAAAGGCTCAATCTGGGGTGTGTGCGAGGGCATGAGCACGTGTGTGTGCACGTGTGTGCAGGCGTGTGCGCTGGAGCTGGAGGTGAAGGTGAAAAGCCAGCCCTACCCCTCCCCGAAGCCCCGATGCTGCCCAGTGTTTCTCCGGGGCCGTGGCATGGAGGCACGCAGGGCTGGAGACCATCCCCAGCCCCGGGGGAAGGTCAAGGTCCCCGAGCGGTGCACTTGGATGACTGGTCCCTGCTGCTGGGAAAGCATCCCTTCCCCGACAGCGCTGGCCCTCGGGGGCTGAGGCTCTTCTGCCAAAACCCTCTTCCCCCGCACTTGGCGCCTGGAGAGCAGCAATTCCTGCAGCGCTTCACCCCGGACCCCGTCCCTGCCCGGCTCCCGCGGGTCTGGGGGGGCTGGTGGGGGGCAAATGCGATGCCTGGGTGAAGCACCCAGCTGGCTGCACCCCGAGGTGCTCCCGGGGGAGTCCCTGAGGAGTTACGCGGGATCACCAGCGCAGCGCCGGGAGCGCTCGGGGATGGGGATAGGGCGAGTGCCAGGGGTGCAGGTGCTGCCGGCGGGATCGGGGCCGGGCTGGCGGAACACGGCTCCGGCTTCACATGGCTCCTTAAAAGGGAAGAGTGTGCCGGGAGCTCGGCCGGCGGGCAGGAGGGAGCATGCCAAGCATTGCTCGCCGTGCGGGGGGAGCACAGCCCAGGGCTCCCCGGGGGGACCCAGACCTGGCACATCCCCCCCAGACACCCCCTGCCTGGGGTCTGACCCCCTGGGTGCCGCAGGGCTCCCGGCTAACCTGGCCAGGGCGGCTTGCCCTGGGAGGGGACAACCAGCCCCGAATCCCCTCCCCGGGCTGGCGTCCAAGCCCTGCTCTGAAGTCTGCAGGCCTGGCTGCTTTTCAGCTAAATTTCTGTCCCATGCTCTGTCTGCCCTCCGGGCTCCTGCAGGGACCGGGGCGGGGGGGGGGACAGCCCCCAGGGCTGCCCGCTGGCTCCTGGCCCAGCGTCACCCCGTCCCGAGGTGCTGAGCCACGGTGCGACCCCCAGACCCCGGTGCACAAGCAGCCCTGGCCCCGCGCTGGCTGCCCACGATGGCAGCGGGTCTCGGGCTGGGGGTGGGCAGCACCCACCCGGGGTCCCCCCGGTCACCCCAGGGTCACCGTCCCTCCCCGGCTGACTGTCCCCTCCGGTGCCATCCCCCCTGCAGCACCTGCGGCCCCGGCGGGCAGTGGCAGTGCGAGGATCACGCCTGCCTGATGGACGGGGAGCTGATCAACGCTGTCAACAGGGGCAATTACGGGTAAGGACCGGGTACCGGGAGGATGGGGAAGGGATGCTTCGCCCCTCGGTGCTTTTTGGGGTGCCGCTGACCCGCACCCCCTCCTGCTGCACAGCTGGAGAGCCGCCAACTACAGCCAGTTTTGGGGCATGACGCTGGAGGACGGGATCCGGCACCGCCTGGGCACCTTCCGGCCCTCTCCCACCGTCATGAACATGAACGAGATGCACGTGAGTCACCCCCCCACCTCCCCCAGGCCCCAGCAAGGGGAAACTGAGGCACACCGAGGATTGAGCCTCCCTGTCCCATGGCTTCACCCAATGCTTCACCATCCCTTCGGCTAGTGATGTCCCCGCAGTGTCCCCGACCCCGGGAAGGGGCTCTGCAGCCGGGGGGAGGCAGGGAAGGGGCCGTGCCGGGTGGGTGCCGCGGGCAGCCCTTGTGTTTGGAGACAGCGGCTCAGCAAATTCCCCCTGACAATCCCCAGGCTGCCAGTGTTGTTTTTTCCCCCGCTCCTCCGTGCCGGTTTCCCATCGGAAAGCCAGCCCTGCAGCTGCTGAGTCGGCAGAGCCGGCTGCGCCAGTGCTTTGCGAGCGGGGTACCTCTGCCTGCCCCCGGGCTGCACCCAAAACCAGCCCCCCGTGCGGGGTGGGCAGCGGCCGGGGGTCCCACGGGTGCTGGCGGGGAGCGAGCGACGCGCACGGTGCACACCCAGCGCCGTGGCCTTGACTCCCGGCGAGGTTTAATTTTAGAGGCGCTTCCTGCGCTGGGATAAGCCGGGTGTCGTGGCCGCGTCCTCCCCAGGAAGGCTGAGCTGTGCGCGGCCGGGGCGGGGGCACCGTCCCCCCCCGCCCCCCAAAAGCGGAAAGGCTGGGTGTGAGTCAGCGGCCGGGCGAGAGCCGGCCAGAGGCCACAATGAGGGGCTCGAGGCACCCGGTGCCGTGCACTTGTGGCCAGGCAGCACCACCCTTGCTGGGGTCTGAGCACTAGGGAACCGCCGGGGATGAGGAGCCCAAATTTAGGGAAGGTTGAGGGATCCGGCTCCTCTGGGACAAGGGGGGACCCAAATCCTGGTCGTGCTCAGCCAGGGCTACGCGCGTCCCCATCCCGAGGGGTCCTGCGGCGGGGCTGGGGGATGCTAACGCTGGCTGGGGACCACGGCTCCGAGGATGCCCCGGGAGCTGCTGGGGATGGGCTGCTGCAGGCGGGGGGGAAGGAGTGGGGGGTCCCTGTGGGGTGAGCCCCCCTCATGCCTCGGCTCTGCCTCCGCAGATGAACATGGACTCCAACGAGGTGCTGCCGCGCCACTTCGACGCAGCCGCGAAGTGGCCCGGGATGATCCACGAGCCCCTGGACCAGGGCAACTGCGCCGGTTCCTGGGCCTTCTCCACGGCGGGTGAGATGGGACGGGACGGGATGGGGTGGCCGGTGGGGACAGGGACTAAACCTGCTGCCGCAGGACTGGGGAGCGGGGCAGGACCCGGGGAGCAGCCACCGCTCCCTGACTCCCTGCTCGCTCCCAGCCGTCGCCTCGGACCGCATCTCCATCCACTCCATGGGACACATGAAGCCCGCCCTGTCACCCCAAAACCTCCTGTCCTGTGACACCCGCAACCAGCGGGGCTGCAGCGGGGGCCGGCTGGACGGCGCCTGGTGGTACCTCCGCAGGCGAGGGTGAGTGGGGACGGGATGGGGGGGGACAGAGGTTACCCCGGTGCTGGGGTGGGATAAGGGGGTTCAAGGCTGTGGTTACCCGGGGAGAGTCTGGGATCAGCACCCCTGGTGCCCCGTGCACATCCTTGTCCCCAGGACTGTCCCTTGGGCAAGCGGGGACTGAGGGCTGCCAGCCCAGGTGGGATGGAGAGGGGGGTTTTGGAGAGGGGGGTTTTAGGGAGGGGGGTTTGGGGATGGAGCCGGGTGGTTGTTCCCCTCCTCACGTCCTTGTCCCTCTGCCCAGGGTGGTGACGGACGAGTGCTACCCCTTCACCAGCCAGGAGAGCCAGCCGGCGGCACAGCCCTGCATGATGCACAGCCGCTCCACGGGCAGGGGCAAGCGGCAGGCGACGGCACGCTGCCCCAACCCCCAGACCCACGCCAACGAGATCTACCAGTCCACCCCCGCCTACCGCCTCTCCTCCAGCGTGAGTGCCCGCGGGACGGGGCCGGGCCGGGCAGAGCCGCCAGCGTGGGCGAAGCAGGAGCCGTTTGGTGTGGGGAGCGGGAAGGGGCTTGGCTTGGGGTTGGTTTGCCTGGGAAAGCCAAGTTTGGAAATGAAGCTGGGAAAAACCTGCCACGGAGCCCCCGGGGGGAGCTGCTCCTCCACCCAGCATCTCCACAACACCCACCCGTGGGTGCTGAAACAGCCTCTGGCTGCATCCCTGGCGGGGTGGGGAGGGCAGTGCTGGGGGTCCCGGCCCCGGTACCACCCGGCTCTGTGCTTGCAGGAGAAGGAGATCATGAAGGAGCTGCTGGAGAACGGCCCCGTGCAAGGTAGGGAGCCGGCGTGGGCACCCCACCCGCATACCCCAAAGCTGGGTGCTGCAATGGCCAGGGGGATGAGGTGGGTGGGGGAAGCTGCCCTGCGGGGGCCCGGGGGCCAGTGTGGGAGCCAGGACCCCCCACCTTGGCTGCTCTCCCTGCTTAATATTTAGCCGCATGCCCGGGCAGCGCCGTGCTCTCGCCAGCCCCGGGGTGCCCGTCACGCTGCCCACACCAGCGGGCACTTGTTGCTCATTAACTTCTGAGATTTAATCTCCGTCTCGGCAGTTGGTTTTGGTTTACTTTATGTTTTTTTAATCCTCCTTTGAGTCTTGTCACATTGCCTGGGGGAGGATCTAACTGCCACCTTCCCCCTCCTGGGTGATGCCCCATGTCCCCGGTGCCCCTCTCCTCCGCTGTGGGGGACGAGGAGCCCCGGGAGCTCGGCTCCCCGTCCCCCGGGGCATGGCCAGCGTCCCCAGACCCTCTCCCCCTGCCCGCAGCCATCCTGGAGGTGCACGAGGATTTCTTCATGTACAAGAGCGGGATCTATCGGCACACACCGGTGGCCGAGGGGAAGGGGCCGAAGCACCAGAGACACGGGACCCACTCGGTCAAAATCACCGGGTAGGTGAGGGGAGGTGTGGGGGGCTCAGGGGGGCTCAGCGGGGTGTGGAAAGCCCTGCTCCAGGCGGGAGAAGGGTTTTCTTCGGGGGAGGAAAGGCGTCCCCTTCCTCCGGACAGGGAGAGGAAGCCGGGAGGGAAGGAGGATGCGGGGTGCGATGTGGGGGGGAGCGATGCTCGCCCCGGGGCTGCAGCCACAAGTGACACAAGTGTGCGGTGCTCAGCCCCCCGCAATGGAAGGAGGCAGGTTGGAGGGGCAGAGCCCGAGGAGGGATCGGGGCTGGCTGCCCTGTGCCTTCCTCCTCCCCACGCCTAAATATACCTGCCTGTATTTTGGGAGCGGACGTAAACACTTCGACTTGGCCCCTGGGGAGGTGCTGGGACCAGGAAACGAGCGGGGTCAACACAGCACCCTGCTGTGTGCTGCCGGGCGGCGTAATGCCCACAGTATGGGGTGCAGCCCAAGGGGGTGCCCGGGACCCCCCGCTCACTACCCTTGCCCTTCCAACGCAGGTGGGGAGAAGAGCAGCTGCCTGACGGCCAGACCCAAAAATACTGGGTGAGTGTTGGCGGGTGTCACGAGTTTGTTGGGGCTCAGTCATTGGGGTGGGTGGGTGCAAGTGCTGCTTTCCCACGCCCAGGTGGGATCCAGCTCAGGGATGGGGGGGTTTCAGCTGGGCCACCCCATGCTGAGCCGTGTTCCGTGTCCCCTCTGCAGACCGCGGCCAACTCCTGGGGCACAGCGTGGGGCGAGGGCGGCCACTTCCGCATCGCCCGCGGCGTCAACGAGTGCGAGGTGGAGACCTTCGTGGTGGGCGTCTGGGGCCGCGTCAGCGTGGAGGACATGCCCCACAAGTGAGCGCCGCACTGCCCACAGCCCCCCCACCACGGGGCCCCCCAGCCCCGCAGATGTCCTTGTCCCCACCATGGCCCTGCCCAGCACCACAGCCCCTCCGTCCCCTCCTGAGGGCACCCGTGGGGTGGGACCCCCACGCAGCCCCGTGCCGCCGGGCAGGGGGATGGGACTGTCCCCTGGGTCCCCCATCCCCGGGGGCCGCATGCCCCCGCTGTGCTGACGCGGCGGCTGGGTGCAGTGGTGCGTGCAGGGGGCGTGCGGCCGGGGGTGCCCCCCGGGGCCCCTCCAGCGTCCCGTGGGATTTACCCACTAATCCCCCCGCCCTGGGCTCGGCTGGGCTTCGGTGGCAGCTGGGGGCTCTTCAAAGGCGGTCGCCCCCCACCCCAGCCGGTGCTGGTGGCTTCACCACCCTCCTCCCACCGCCCAGCACCGGCAGGCACATGGGGCTGGGGGAGCGCTGCAGCGGGACCCCCACGGGGCTCCTGCACCCCCATATCTGCCCCCCCCCAGCTTCCCTCGCCCCGGAGCCCTGGAGCGGGGGGTAAAATAACCCCACGGGGCCTGGGAGGAGGATGAGGATGGGGTCCCCACCATCCCCCCTGCCTGTCCCTATGGTGCTATGGCTCCCGCCACCCCCCGGGGACTGCGGGGACAGGGAAGGGCTCAGCCCCACAGTGTCCCCGTCCTGGTGGGGGCCACAATCAGGGACCACGCAGCAGCACAGCCCGGGTCCCCCTGCCCCTTCCCCCCCCCAGGGCTGTACTTTTAAGACTTTTTGTATTTATTTTGCTTTTTATTATTTGTAAATAAACTTATTGAAGCCTCATTGCCAGGAAGGTCTGCTCCTTCCCCAGCCCCGCTCGGTGGGGGGTGTGTGGCCCCACTGTCCCCTGCCTGCCCCGTCCCGGGGGGGGACCCAGCCGTGGCCCCGGGAAGGGCTGTGGGGTGAGATAAGGCCCCGCTCATTGTGCGCCTTCCGGCCCTGCCGGCTCCCCGTGACCGCGGCCAGCGGCCAGCGCTTGACCCGCCACGGGCACGCGCAGCCACAGGGGCCACCGCAGCTGCCACCGCAGCCAGGAGTGCCAGTGCAGCCGGGAGTGCCACCACAGTCACCCAAGCCACTGCAGCTGTCTTGCAGCCGGGAGTGCCACCGCAGCCGGGAGTGCCACCACAGTCACCCAAGCCACTGCAGCTGTCTTGCAGCCGGGAGTGCCGGTGCAGCCGGGCGTGCCGGTGCCAGCCCCGGGGCTCGGGAGGGTGGGGACGCCGAGCAGGCCCCGGGCGCGGGGCCGCCCCGCACGACGCCCGCTCCTTCCCTCCCCGCTCCCTTCCCGCGCCCCGGGCCCAGCGCCGGGCGGGGCGCCCACAGCGCGGAGTGGGGCGCCACCTGGCGGTGACAGCCGGACCTGCGCACGCCGTGCCGCCCGCGGGGGGCGGGCACCACAGGTACGTACGCGTGTACATAAACATGTACACACACATGTACACACACATGTACATACACATGTACACACACATGTACATACACATGTGCATACACGTACACACATGTGCATACATGTACACACATGTACATACACGTACACACATATGCATACACACACACGTACACACATAAACATATACTCATATACATACACATGTACACACATATACATACACACATACACACACATATACATACACATACACACATACACACACATATACATACACATATACATACACATACACACGTACACACATATATACATACACACACATACACATACACACATACACACACATATACATACACGTACACACATATACTTATATACATATACACACACATACACATACACACATACACACACATACACATACACGTACACACATATACTTATATACATACATACACGTACACACACATACACGTACACACACATACACGTACACACACATACACACACTTATACACACACACTTATACACACACTTATACATATATACCCAGGCACAGAGACACACACAGAGGTATATACATACACACTTACTGACACCCCGTATGTGTGTACAGACACGGCTGTGTCTATACCTACATGCACACTAACAGCCCTGTACACACACTGACAGACACCACCAGTTATACACCTACACCCCCCCCCAACAGACAGCGTTGCCTATATACGTGTATTCACACACGGGCACTAACAGACACCCCGTGTCGACACAGATACACACACCCCTTGTGTANCACACACACTAACAGACACCGCTGGTTTTCTATATACACACACACTACCAGCCACTGCTGGGGTTTTTAATATAGATATATAGCTGTAGATATATAGATTCTCTCTCTCTCTCTCTCTGTCACTCTCCTTTTTATATATATATACACACACACACACACCCCCCCACACACCCCTTCTCTAACAGACACCACTGGGGTTTTTTATACACACACTAACAGAGGCGGCTAGGGCTGTTACTGTGTACGGGTATAAACAGCAGCTCTGCTAGAGAGCGTGGGTATAAATATATATTAAAAAAGACACCCAGCTGTATCAGTTTGTTTGTGTGTATTTATATATATATATAAATACACACAAACAAACTGATACAGCTGGGTGTCTTTTTTAATATATATTTATACACACACTCTCTAACAGAGCTGCTGTTTATACCCGTACACAGTAACAGCCCCAGCCGCCTCTGTTAGTGTGTGTACAGACAGACAGACAGCAGTGTCCTTTAGTGTATATATACATAAACAGCAGTGGCTGGTAGTGTGTGTGGATATATATAATTAAAAAAACAGTGGTGTGTAAACACACACACACACAGAGACTGACACTGCGGTGTCTATATATACACTCACTCACACATTGCTGTGTTTTTACACACACACACACACACACACACAGAGCCTGCTGTTTATACACGTACACAGTAACAGCCCCAGCGGGCTCTGTTAGTGTGTGTACACGTATATACAGACAGTAGTGTCCGGTGGAGAGGGGTACATATACTTTTTAATATGTATATACACAGAGAGAGAGCAGTGTCCTTTAGAGGGAGTATATACATAAACAGCACTGTGTGTGTGTGTGTGTGTGTGTATAAAGACACGCAGGGTCTGCGTGTGTGTGTATATATATAAAAACAGTGGGGGGTGTGACTGTGTGTGTATGTACACACAGTTCATGTATACACACACTAAAGGACAGTGCTCTCTGTATATACGCTGTGTGTATATACATATAAAAAAGTACATATACACACCCCCCACCAGACACTGCTGTCTGTATATATGTACCCACACGCTAATAGAGCCTGCTGGGGCTGTTACTGTGTACGTGTATGAACACCAGGCTCTGTGTGTGTGTGTGTGTGTGTGTATAAAAACACACTAGAGAGTGTGTGTGTATATAGCTAGATATGTCATATATATAGATAGATAGACACAGCAGTGTCTGTGTGTATATAAATATAGCACTGTCTGTTAGTGTGTGCATATATATTAGAAAAAAAAACCATACACCTGTGTGTGTGTGTATAAACAGCAGTGTCTCTGTGTATATATAGAGAGACATCTATCTATCTATCTATCTATCTATCTATCTATCTATCTATCTATCTATCTATCTATCTATCTCTCCCTCTCTCTATATATATATATGTCTATATATATATCTATAAAAACAGNAAACAGCAGTGTTGTGTGTCCTTAACCCCCAGAGCGGGGTGTTTGTATATATCTATACGTACAGACACAGGGTGTCTGCGTGTGCATACACAAGGGGTGTGTGTATCTGTGTCGACACGGGGTGTCTGTTAGTGCCCGTGTGTGAATACACGTATATAGGCAATGCTGTCTGTTGGGGTGTAACCGGCGGTGTCTGTCAGTGTGTGTGCGTGTACATGCACACGTACACACACACACACACACACACACGGTATCTGTTAGTGTGTGTGTGTATAGGTGCATATACTTGGGGTGTCTGTTAGTGTGTGTGTGTGTGTGTATATATATATATATACACACAGAGGAGTGGCTGTTACACTCTGTGTGCGTATATATATATGTGTATATATGTGTGTGTGTATGTATGTACACACACCCTCACCTCCCGGTGTGTGTCTATATACACACAGAGAGGTGTCTGTGTGCACACAGCGTGGTGTTTGTGTATATATGTATATACACAGGGTTATCTATTAGTGTGTGTGTGTATTTATATATGCACAGGGGTGTCTTACTCCGTGTGTGTGTATATACAGGGGTGTCTATGTACACACACAGAGACACTCCTCTGTGTGTACACACACTGACAGACTTCCCTGGGGGGTGTCTTACTCCACACATATATACACATATATACATATACACACACATATACATATACACACACATACGGGCGGCCCCCACGGCCTCTGCTTTAAACCCCTCCGAAAGGCTGGGCAGCTCCGACGCAACAGAAGACGGAAAATATTGTTGGTATGATTAGTGATGCTCTAGAACAAGATGTCCTGCCTTTGGCTGAAGCCCAGGAAAACACCGACATCTGGTTATTGCTTCTAAAAGCATCAGGTAAGTCACTCGGTGGTTTAAATACTTTTATAAAAATTCCTTCAAATATATAATAGCAACGTGTGTCTCCAAAAGCATCTCTGAGATTTCTCAAGGCCTGTTAAAGGATAATCACCAGACATCACTTTAAAACCACAGGGAAGAAAACCTTTGTGTTGGTCAAATCTTTACTTGTATCTCAGCAGGAGACCCCAGCACCTTATTTTCTGTAAGATGACACGAAATGTGTAAGAACTAACTTCAGGGAAGCGTATGGGGAGGACAGGTCCCCTGCCTGCACCCAGAGCTGCGGGGGGTGACACGGGGCATGGCAGCGTCCCCGCGAGCTGCTCTGCAAACACAAACCACTCAGCAGCCAGCGCACATTGCCTTTTATTCAAAAGCTGTAAAAATAAGCTCTAAACCACTTCTGAGTTTGGCTTCAGCAGAGACAAATCAAACCAGACATTGGCAACAAGGGGGGGGGTCGATGATCCGGCGTGTGACTGCAGCAGCGTGGCCCGTTCCAGCAGCGCAGAAACGGGGCTCAGCCCCCCAGGAAAGCTGGAGCATTTCCAGCACAGCCGAGGGGTTGGACGTGCTCCCGGCGAGGAAGGACAGTCTGCAAGGCAAGGAAGGACGAGCTCTGCCATCGCCTGTGCCCTTCCTGCCGCTTTTCAAATAAAGACTCAGCTCTTGGTCACCGGAGAGTCCCCAAAAGCGTGCCGAGACAGGGATGTTCCACTGCAGACATCCCGCCAAGCAGAGGGACAGCGCAGATGGGGTTTAAGTATGATTTTGTGTCTGGTAAGGGAAGATCTAAGCTCTCCCTGGGAGGCACGGCACAGGCTCGCTACTGGTTTGGCTGTCCCACCCCGCGGCACGGCCCCAGAACCGGGCTCCGGTTTGGCGTGGAGGCACCCACTGCCATTGAGTGGGGACAAGGAATTGAAGCCGGGAGGGCCCCGGCAGGACCTGGGGCTCCTCGGGTGGAGCAGGCTGGAAAGCCAGCCCGGGGGAACAGGTCGCTCTTCGGAAGGCTTGGCCACATCCCAGCACGAGGCCAAGGATGCTTCCGGAGAGCCCCGCAGCGCTCCCGGTCAGCTCACAGCCCTCGGCCGAGGGCGTCACATCATGCGAGTCACAACCATCGTGAGGAAGTCCTCGTAGCTCAGCCGCACGTTGCCCACCAGCCCCGTGTCCTTCTCGCGGAAGGCATCGGTCGTGCTCTGGAGCTGCATGCAGATCTGAATGAAGCGGTCGAGCTGGATGCTGGGGTTGGAGGATCGCTGGGCGTAGCGGGCCAGCAGCAGCTGGCTAAACTGGGGGCTCAGGTTATAGCCCATCTGGGAGAAAGCTGGGAGCAAGAAACACTCGCATTAAACCCTTCACAGTGGAGAACAACTGTGCCCTCCCTCCCATGGGCTGGCACACACCCCATCTCCCACCGCCCCACGTTCACTTCCGATGGTGGGTGTGCTTGGGCAGGGCTCTCCGAAGGGAAGAACCAAACCAAGGAACGAATTCCAGACATTTTTCCCCTCCATCAGACACACACGCCCAAGAGCTCCTCCCAGAAAACACATGCCATTTGGAGGGGGAACATTTTGGGTTTCCTTAAGGAAGGAAGTTCATGCCACAGCCCTGCTGCGGCTCCTCATCTCCTGCCCCGTGGGAAGGCTCAGCGCCAGCTCTGCCACGGCCGGTTTAGCCAGCCCAGCGTGCCCCAGCTCAGCAGCGGGTGTGGACTGCAGCCACGGCTGCATGGGAGGCACCCCAGGAGCTCAGAGACACCCAGCCCTGCTGCAAGGACGGCGCCAGGAGGAGTCACCGGGCCGGGCTGGAAATAAACACCAAGCAGAGCCAGACAGCAGTCCCTGAGGAGCTCGGTAAGGGCCAGGTGGGTGTCTCTGCCCCTCACCCACCTTGCTGGAGCTCACTGAAGCTGATGGAACCCGACTGGTCCCTGTCGTACTGCTGGAAGAGGTTTTTCCACTGCTGGATGAAGCGCAGCAAGGCTGAGAAGCCATACACGTCTATGCGTCCTGACCTGGTCTTATCGAACATGTCTGGGGAGGAAAGAACAAAGAGCAGGAGCAGGGCAGTGAGGAGCGGAGCAAGGACACGCTGCAGAAACTCCCAGAGAGCTCAGGATCTGTGCTGCAGCTCCCTGGCACCCCACTCCGGCCCTGAAAACCCTCCCTCACCAGGACTGCGATCAACTGGGACCATCCAATCCTAAGAGGCTGGTAGGAAACAGCACCAAGACCCAATGCTGGGGTGAGAGGGGAACGCTGTGACTATGCTGGAGCTATCGGAGCTCGCTCTCCCTTTGTTGCCTGGCTCTCTGGGAGCTGTGGCTTGCTCAGCCTCATGTAGAGCTGGGTTCCCTTTCCCAAGCAGCGTTTTGGGCCCCTGACTCGTGTTCTTCACCAAAAGGGTGCTTGGAGCTGCTTGGTTTGCCCAGCTCCAGAGAGCACTTGAAGGCCCGCTGCTCAGGTAAGCGACGCTCAGGTAACAGGGCCTGGGCTGGGCTTCACCCCGACAGAGGCTCGTCTCGAAGAAATCAGAATCAAAAGCAGGGGGAGAGCAGGGAGAGCCCAGACTCACTTATCATCAGCAGGCAGGTCTCGTCGTTGAACGTCGACCAGTTGGAGTTGACCAGCGCCTGTTTCAGCTCCTTCACAGAGATGAACCCGCTGTGATCGGCATCGACCGCCTGGAACCAGGAGAAGGCCTCCGGGTCCACGCCCGGGGGGGCACCACCTGCGTGGGGAGAAGCCATCAGCGGCTCTCCCCTCCCCTCAGAGAGGCTGCGGGCTGCTCCGTCCCTGGGGATGGCTCACAGAGACGCAGCCAACACCCAGGGACCGGTCAGCACTTCTGCTNCGCCCGGCCCCCGGCCCGGCCCCGCCGCGGCCCCACCTGCCCCGGGTACGCCGCCATGGCACCGCTACCGCCCCCGCTGGCCCCGCCCCGCCGGCGTCACGGGCGGCGCGCGCGCCCATTGGCTGCGGCGCGCAGTCGCGCGGAAGCCCCGCCCCCAGGGGCGGGGAGTCAGCTGGGCGGGGCGGGAGGAAGCGGGACGGTGACGCGCGGGAAGGGCGTGCCCGCAGGGGCCTTAAGGCGGCCACGACCCCCAAAAGGGGTGGGGCCCACCGAGCCCCGCAGGGTCCCGCGGGGAGGAGAGTCGGGATCAGCCCGGGAGCAGGGCCAGGATCTCCCCGGGAGCTGGTCCGGGATCAGCCCGGGAGCAGGGCCAGGATCAGCCTGGGAGTGGGACTGGGATCTCCCCGGGAGCTGGTGTGGGATCCCCCCAGAGGCAGCGCCAGGATCAGCCCAAAAGCAGGGCCGGGATCAGCCTGGGAGCGGGGCTAGGGTGCCCCTAAGATCGGGGATGGGATCTCCCCAGGAGCTGGTCTGGGATCCCCCCAGAGGCAGGGCTGGGATCCCCTGGGAGCAGGGCTGGGATCCCCCCAGATCACGGCTGGGATCTCCCCAGGAGCTTGGCTGGGATTCCCCGAGGCAGGGCCANGCTCAGGTAACAGGGCTTGGGCTGGGCTTCACCCCGACAGAGGCTCGTCTCGAAGAAATCAGAATCAAAAGCAGGGGGAGAGCAGGGAGAGCCCAGACTCACTTATCATCAGCAGGCAGGTCTCGTCGTTGAACGTCGACCAGTTGGAGTTGACCAGCGCCTGTTTCAGCTCCTTCACAGAGATGAACCCGCTGTGATCGGCATCGACCGCCTGGAACCAGGAGAAGGCCTCCGGGTCCACGCCCGGGGGGGCACCACCTGCGTGGGGAGAAGCCATCAGCGGCTCTCCCCTCCCCTCAGAGAGGCTGCGGGCTGCTCCGTCCCTGGGGATGGCTCACAGAGACGCAGCCAACACCCAGGGACCGGTCAGCACTTCTGCTCTCAGCAGCTTTTTACAGCCACATGATCCTGGGAAAACAGGCTGGGAGGCCCGGGGCTTGGCAGGCAGCGTCTGGCGGCAGGGAAAGGGGAGTAAATCAGAGCCCTCGCGTAGCTCGGCTCTGGAGAGCGAACCACGGAGCTCCCGCCCCATAAACCTGGCGGTGCCGGGAGACAGATGCGCGGCTGTCAAGTTTTATTGCTGGTGCTCAGGGCTGCGACCTCTTGGCGCTTTTCCTCCTCCTCGGGATTTTAAAGTAATAAACCGGGACTTTGCGATTTCATTCATACGGTGAGTTCAGCCGAGCTGGGCGAGGGGCGCCGAGCCAACCCCTCCCGGCACGGAGCTGGGGAACACCCCCCCCACCCGCGGTTCTGACCCGGGGCGACCCAGGGGCCGGGCACCCGCCGCAGGAGGGACCGCTCAGACCCGCGGCCCCGCTCACCTCCGGGAGCCGCCCCTCCGTAGGGCCCGGGCTGGGGGCCGCTGCCAGGCTGTCCGTAGGGGCCTCCGGGCGCGGCGCCGCCTCCGTAGGGACCTCCGGGCGGGGGCTGTCCGTAGGGCGCCCCGGGCGGCCCCCCGCCGTAGGGAGCCCCGGGGTAGGGGCCGGCCGGGGGCGCGCCGGGGGCCTGTCCTGCGCCGGGGAAGCCCTGGGGAGAGGGGGCAGAGCCCGGTGTGNGACTGGGATCTCCCCGGGAGCTGGTGTGGGATCCCCCCAGAGGCAGCGCCAGGATCAGCCCAAAAGCAGGGCCGGGATCAGCCTGGGAGCGGGGCTAGGGTGCCCCTAAGATCGGGGATGGGATCTCCCCAGGAGCTGGTCTGGGATCCCCCCAGAGGCAGGGCTGGGATCCCCTGGGAGCAGGGCTGGGATCCCCCCAGATCACGGCTGGGATCTCCCCAGGAGCTGGTCTGGGATTCCCCCTGATGCAGGGCCAGGATCTCCTGGGATCAGGGCTGGGATCTCCCCAGGAGCTTGGCTGGGATTCCCCGAGGCAGGGCCAGGATCCCCTGGGATCAGGCTTGGGGTCTCCTGGGATCAGGGCTGGGATCTCCCCAGGAGCTCGTCCAGGATTCCCCGAGGCAGGGCCGGGATCTCCCAGGATCAGGCTTAGGATCCCCTGGGATCAGGGCTGGGATCTCCCCAGGAGCTCGTCCAGGATTCCCCGAGGCAGGGCCGGGATCTCCCAGGATCAGGCTTAGGATCCCCTGGGATCAGGGCTGGGATCTCCCCAGGATCCCCCCCATCAGGCCCAGGGCCACAGGGCTCGGGGGCACCGTGCCCCCCGCCGGGGTGGCCTCAGCCCCGTGTGCTGGGCTGGGGCTCCAGCACTGGGCAGAGCAGCGTCCCTCGGGGACAGGGATGGGGGCAGGGAGGGGGACAGGGAGGGGAGAGGGAGGGGGACAGGGAGGGGAGAGGGAGGGGGACAGGGAGGGGAGAGGGAGGGGGACAGGGAGGGGAGAGGGAGGGGGACAGGGAGGGGGACAGGGATGGGGACGAGGCGGCGATCAAGGAGGCGTGGGGGCACCAGCACGGGTGTATTTGGCCGGGCAGGATCCACCTGCCCTCACGATCGCGACGGAGCTGTACAACACCCGCAGCCCCTGCCCCCCGCGGGACAGGCGCAGCCCCCGGCACAGCGGGGAAACAATATTAACAGCAAAGGCGGGGGGCGCGGGGGGCCCCCTCAGCCGAAGGGGCCCTTGACGTTTTTGGGCTGGAAGAGGGGCTGCTCCAGGGGCACGGCGCCCAGGCACTCCGCCGGGCTGCAGTGCCCCATCTTGCCCGGCTGCCCCGTGGCACCGGGGGGGCCGGGGATGCCGGGGATACCCTGCTGACCCACGGGGCCCGGGGGGCCCATCTTCCCATAGCCTGGTGGCCCTTGGGGACCTGGAAAAGAGGGAGAGAAAGGGGGAAGTGGCAGCGTGCGGGGCTGGCAGCGAGCCCCAGCATGGGGCTGGTGGCCACGGGGAGGGAGGGGGCTCACCTGGGGGTCCCGGGGGGCCGCTGTCCCCCATCAGCCCCACGCCCTTCTCCCCTTTCTCTCCTTTGGCGCCCGGCTCACCTGGAGGAGAGGTGGATGGAGAGGGGTGAGACCCCGGCACAACCGCGGTGCTCGGGGACACCGGGAATGCCCCGGGGAGCAGCACCTACCCCGCATGCCCGGCACGCCCTGCCGCCCCTCTCTGCCGATCTGCCCCGGCATCCCTGGGGAGCCGGGGGGGCCCGGCCGGCCGGGCAGCCCGTCCTTCCCCGGGGGACCGGGTCTCCCTGGGGATGCCACCATCTCCACCGGGAAGTGCAGCCGGGAGGTGTAGTACGCCATCCGCTCTGCGGGGAAAGGCGGCCGCGCTCAGCGCCGGCGGGGACGAGGGGGTGCCGGAGCGTGACCGGCCCTCGCCCCCGCTGCCCCGTTACCGTCAAACATCTTGCTCAGCTCCTGCCGGATGAACCTCTTGATCTCGTCGTAATTCACCACGTCTCCCTGGGGGGACACAAGAGGGGCCATCGCCACCGGGCTCTGTGGGGGGACGGGGTCCCGCGCCCCGGCCACCCCTCCTTACCATCATCCCCGGGGGTCCCGGCAGCCCGGGGCTGCCCGCAGGTCCCGGCGAGCCGGGGGGGCCCCTCTCTCCTGCGGGCCCCCGCGGCCCCACAAGACCCATGGAGCCGCTCTTCCCCGGCCCCCCGGGCATGCCGGCTCTGCCCTTCTCCCCGGGGTAGCCTCTCTCGCCGGGGGATCCAGCTTCGCCCTGCGGAGACGCGGAGAGGGAAGGCTCAGCCCTGGCACCCCCAGCCCCACACGGGGCTGCGGGGCACGGGGACGGCCGCGGTGGCACAGCCGGGCTCTGCCCTCACCTTCTGGCCAGCCGGTCCAGCGATGCCAGGTTTTCCTGGGGGGCCCTGGGGAGACACAGAGGAGCAGGGTGGCAGGGATGTCCCCGGCGCAGGCACCCTGGGGACACCGTGGCCAGGCCAGAGGATGCCCAACCGGGCAGGAGTGCCGCAGAGCCCCCGCTCATACCTCTTGACCGACGGGTCCATCTGCTCCCTGCTCCCCCTGCGAAATCAAAGCGGGGCAGCGTGAAAGGGTGACCGGCACGGTACCGGTCTCAAGGTGCCCACTGCTCCGGGGTGCAGGGGTCCGCACCGCCCCTCCACACCCTGCCGCACTCACCGGTGGTCCCGGGTGACCCGGGGGTCCCGGCTGTCCTGGCATCCCTGGCAGACCTCGCTCCCCCGCAGAGCCCCGCTCGCCCTTCAGCCCCTGCGGGGAGGCAGGAGGGAGCCCGGAGTGTCGGAGTCAGTGCAGGATGGGGATGGCGACCCCCGAACCCCCCACCCGGCCCCATCCCGGCCCCTGCATCCTGCAGCTGGGGCTGTGACGGGGCAGGGTCCGGCCCCAGGCAGTACTCACCACTCCGGCGAGGCCAGCGGGACCCGGCTGCCCCGGGCTGCCAGGGGGGCCCTGGGGGGCAGAGAGAGGGGTGTCAGCTGGGGGGGGGCCGTGGCGATGACCCCGCTCCCTGCGCCGGAGGGAGGCCCCGCCGTGGGCACCGTCCCGGTGCGCCGTGGGGGGGCAGGTTCAACTTACGATGAGCCCTGGGGGTCCCTGCCGGCCTTGGGGTCCCATGGGTCCGGGGTCACCCTGAGGAAGGCAGCGTGATGAGGGGCGGCGTGGGGCCCATCCAGCTCAGGGCTCCTGTGCCCACCCACCCCTTTGCTCACCTCCGCTCCTGGCCGGCCCGTGCTCCCCGGGGGGCCGGGTTTGCCGCAGTCACCCTAAAAGGAGGAAGGGACACCATGGGCAGCGCAATGTGCGGAGACCCTGGCCCAGGACCGAGGTCCCCGGGGCTGTCACCACCAAGTGTCCCCCAGCTCCACCATCACTCACCTTTGGTCCCGGCAGACCCGGGTGCCCCGTCTTCCCCTTGAAGCCCTGGAGGGAGAAAAGAGCTGGGTGGGGGTCCTGGCTCCCATGAGCAGACTGAGGCAGGCAACCCCGACCCCGGTCTCCAGCAGGGACCCCAACTTGCAGCGCCGGGCCCGGGGGGGGATGCCCACCCACCCCCTTGGGCTCAGCATCCCCAGGAGCAGGCGGTGGGACAGTCCCGGCTCAGGGGACACCCGGTCCTGGCTGCAGGGACATGCCAGGCACAGAGCACCAGGGAGGGGGGACAAAGAAAGCTGTCACTCACCGGAGGACCCATCATCCCTGGTGGTCCGGGGGGGCCGGGGTCACCCTAGGGAAGAGACAAGAGTTGGGGGTGTCCTGGGGGGGTTTGCAGGGTGACTGTCCCCCCGCCAGCACCTGGGGGAGCCCCGGAGCCTCACCCGCAGCCCCGGCTTGCCGTCCTTGCCATCCAGTCCTTCCAAGCCAGCGGGGCCCTGCGGGGACAAGGTGAGGGTGTCAGAGGGTGGTTTGCACCGAGGGGCTCTGGGGGTCCCCAAGGGACCTGCTCTGGGCACCCCACAGCATGGCAGCAGGTCCCTGGTGAGTGGATCCAGCCAGCGGTGATCCCCAGGAGCACCATGACACCGGTGGTCCTGTCCCCTCTGCCCCAGGGGTGGCACGGGGGATGCCTCACCTGGATGCCCGGGGGTCCGGGGGGTCCGGGTGGCCCTGGCATCCCCATGGGCCCACGCATGCCCTCGCTGCCCTGCAAGAGCCACAGGAGGTCACGGGAGCAGGGGCCAAACCTGGCCACCAGCCCGCGGGACGAGTGGTGCCACCACGCAGCCACGTCCCAGTGGCACTCACCCACAGCACTCACCTTCTCGGCTGCCGGCCCCGGTGGCCCGGCTGGACCGACCTTCCCCGGGAAGCCGGGGGGCCCCTAAAGAGAAGAGGGGTGTTGAGTGAGGGGGGGACATTGTGGCGGAGAGCCCAGCCCCCCACAGCCCACCGTCTCCAAATTAATTTTAACGGGTTTGCTCTGGGGCTGCTCTCCACACCCTGTCCCGCGGGACAGCCAGGGAGAAACCCCTGTCCCCATCCCTGGCTGGCTCCCCAGCCCCGTGGGGACACGGGGACACACAGCCGGGGCTGAGCATCATCTCCTGGGGACACCCGACTGTGCTGGAACATTCTCCCTGCAGCCCCGGCAGGACGTACTCACCGGCGGCCCCGGGAAGCCGGGCTGGCCCTGGAAACCCTGCAGAGAGACGAGAGCTGAGCCGGATCCCGACAGCCGCACCCTGCCCGATGGGGATCCCGGGGATCCCCGTCCCTGCAGGCTCCTCGGGGACGCTCACCTGGTCCCCCTTCTCGCCGGCGCTGCCCGGGAGCCCGCGCTCGCCCCTCGGCCCCTGCGGAGAGAGGGGGTGAGACGGGTGGGGAGCGCTTTGCTGCACCCCCATAACCCCGCAGCCCTAAACCCCCGGGAGCCGATCAGGGTGGGCACCTACCGCTGGTCCCGTGGGACCGGGGAGGCCGTCCAAGCCGGGGGGTCCCTGGGAAGGGGAAGAACGGGGTCAGGTGGATGTGGCTGGAAGGACCTCAGCCCCAGTGCCTGCGGCGAGGGGGGCACCTGGGAGAGCCCCCAGCCCCTCTGCCCCCGGCAGCATGGCCCCGAGGGACTCACCAGTTCCCCCTTCTCCCCGGGGGGGCCCACGTAGCCTCGTTCACCTTTGATGCCCTGGGGAAGGAAGGAGATGAAGGCCCCACGCAGGACATGGGGCACGGGCAGGAGATGGAGGGACGGATGGGGCATGGATGGGGCACGGGGATGGGTGGGGAAGGATGGGGCACGGACAGGGCATGCACGGGGCACAGATGGATGGGGCATGGATGGAGTGAAGAGACGGGCAATGGATAAGGCACCGGGAATGGGTGGGACAGGGGATGGATGGGACAGGGATGAGCCCTGCAGGGACACGGCGCTCGGTGCCTGCTGGGGTCCCCCGACTGCCTGCCCGCCCGTCCCTGGCAGCATGGGGGGCCCCAGTGGGCCCCAGGAAGGGACACGGGGACACACGAGGTGGCTGGGGGCTGGCAGGCACTGCCTGGCTCCCCACGGTACTCACGGGAAGGCCGGGGGGGCCCGACGCTCCTGGGTAGCCGGGCTGCCCTGGAGGTCCCTGTGAAGGAGGAGGACGATGCTGAGCCACCTGCAATGCCCCAGCCAGGTGCCCAAAGCCCACAGGGCACTGGTGTGTCCCCCGTCCCCTCGATCCACACCACTCACCGGCTCCCCTTTGGCTCCAGCAAGCCCAGCGGGGCCGCGTTCCCCCTGGAGACCCTTCAGAGGGAGAAGAGAGGAGCTGCAGGGGGTCTGCTGCGGCCCCTGCCCGGGGCTGCGCTCGCCTGGCAGCACGGCCGGGCAGAGCACGGGGGCCGAGGACCCGGGCACGGCCCACGGGGTCTGTGATCTCCACCAGCCTGTGTTGGCCCCAGCCTGCCCGGCATCTCCGGGCACCAGGGAGGACCCGCTCGGCACCCGGCTGGGCTCCCTCCACCCTCGGCGCCAGCCAGGTGCACCGGGCTCAACGCCCAAGCGTGGCTGGGTACGTTCACACCCAGACACGGGTCGCTGCTGCCTGTGCCCCCCACGCTGTGGCCCACGGGTAGGACCCATGGGCAGCCCCGATGCCATGGAAAGCTCAGCCCTGGGGGAGCTGTGCGGGGTGCCCAGCTCCTGGCACCCCGGCCACTGCCCAGGACACGCTTCAGACCACAGCTCCAGCCTCCCCGTCCTCCCTGCGCCAGGCACGGGTGACGGGTGACAGCCGGGAGCCCCTGGGCTCCCCGTCACGGGACCGCTGGGGCGGGTTAGTGGGGTGACGTGGTGCCGAGGCGGTGGAGGCTGGACAGGACACGCTGGCACACCGCAGAGCAACGACCCACACAGACCCACAGAGACCCACACAGACCGTGGTGTTACGGTGACGTTAGGGGATGAGGGGACAGGAGCAGGACACGGCTGGCACGGGTGAGGGAGGGCAGGATCCTCCGAGAGCCGCCGGTGCAGCCCCACCGCCGCCTCGTGCTAGGAGGGAGCATGGGTGGGAGCAGGAGGATGAAGATGAAGATGAGGACGAAGACGGAGATGGAGATGAAGATCAAGATGGAGATGGTGGTGGAGGCCGGCTGACCCCAGAGGAGCTGGGGACCAAGGGAGGAGGAGGATGAGCCCAGGCAGTACCGGCTGCACAGGGGGATCCTCCCGGCACCCATGAGGGGAGTCCCCAGGGGTACCCGGGGAAGGGGCAGCAGCTGGGTGCCACCCAGTGCACCCAGCAGACCCCACGGGAGCTGCGACGAGCCGTGGGCACCGAGCTGGGGCAGAAGGTCCCCAGCACATCGAGCACGGCCGGGCAGCCGAGCCGAGCCAGCCCGGGCAGACCCGGACACCCGGGTCCCGCAGCGGTGAAGGGCCCCAGGACGGGGGGCAGCCGCACCGGGGCCGGTGGGTGCCAGCACCGGGTCCCTGAGCTTAGGAAGAGCATTCCCGAGCCTGCAGACCCGGGGTCCGCCGAGACCCCCTGTGTGGGGATGGAGGAGGTGGAAATGGGAAGATGAACATGAGGTGGAAGGAGAGGGGAGGCAGCTGGGCTGCGGCTCCCCGGGGGGCGACAGGGACAGGGGACACAGCCAAACCAAGCGACAGAGAGCACAGAGCAGAGCCGTGCTGGGTCCTTACGGGCAGTCCGGGTGCGCCAGGCGTTCCAGGAAAGCCTGGGGGGCCCTGAGGGGAGAAACAGGGAGGTCACAGCCTGGAAATGGCACCCGGGAGCCTGGGCTGAGCCCTTGGGGTGCCGCAGAGCGGCCGGGCGCAGGACGGCTCGGCCTCTGCCTCCCACCAAGCCGGGCTCCTGCTCCATCTCCGGGTTGGCAGCGCCTTCGCCTCTGTCTCCAGACTCGCCGGGGGGACATGCCCCAGCCCCGGCCCTCTGCCCATCACCATGGCCTCGGGGCAGGGCGCTGGGCCCCCTTGGCAACTTGCAGTGGGGGGCTCCAAGCCCCCCAAGACCACAACATGATGCCCACGCAGCCCGGCAGCCCCCCACCCTGGGCAGGGGTACTTACGATGGGCCCGGGTGGCCCCGGGGGTCCCCGCAGTCCCGGTGAGCCCTGGGGAGAGAGATGGGTGCGTTAGGCGTGACCATGGGGGGGACCCGGCCCCGCTCCAGCTCCGAGGGGCACCGAGGGACCCCGCAGCCACCGGGAAGGGCCGAAGGAGCGGGACAGCGCTGCACCCACCTGCTCGCCTCTCTCGCCGGGGATGCCCGGGGTGCCCGGCAGCCCGGGATCGCCCACGCAGTCCGGGTCAGGGCTGTCACCCTGCAGGGAGCGGGGATGCCTCAGGAGCTGGGGCCGGCTCTGCCCGTTGCCCACGGCCGAGCCCTGCCAAGCCCCGCCAAGTGCCCCCCGAAGCAACCTCCGCTCCCCAAAGCCCAGCTGCTCCCGCAATGGGAGGGGACCATCCCTGCAGCACCCTGGGGACCGGGGTAGCAGCTCAGCCCCAGGGGCAGGGAGAGGGTGCCGGGCGGCACGGTTCACTCACCCGAGCCTCCTCCGCTCTCGGGAACTGGGCAAAGCACTGGAAGAAAACCCAGGAGTCACCCGGGGAACCCCTGCAGGGATGCACTGGAGGAGCTGCGGGGCATGGCGGGGCGCGGAGCCCCAGATCCTGCACCCCTCGGGCACTCAGCACCCGCTGCTCCTGCCCAAACCAGCCCCTGCACAGGACAAGCCCCTCACCCTCCCCAGGGACCCCATCGGGGCGGGCAGGAGCTGTGCGTGGCAGGATCAGCGTGCCCAGAGCGTGCCCAGCCCTGCAAGCGCCTGCTGCTTTGCACGACTGCCACGCGAGCCGATGCCCGGGGGGTCAGGAGCATCTCTGCGCTTCACGCCAAGACCCCCCAGGACCGGGAGTTTTTGGACACCGGGATTCCCACCCGGAGGTGGGCAATACTCACGTGGGCACAGCTCTCGCTGCCAGGGGCACCCGGCATGCCCGCATCTCCCTTCTCCCCCTTGACGCCGCTGGGTGCTTCGAAGGCTGCCTGCAGCTGGGCGCAGTCCCCGCAGAGGGTCTGGGAGGGGGCGGCGAGTCAGGGGCACCCCAAGGTGCTCGGGGTCCCCCAGGCACGACCCACAGCAGGAAGGTGCCCTGTCCCCATGCTCTCACCTTCAGCACCTCGATGTTCCTCTCGGCCATGACGGCCAGCGGCCCCTGGAAGAGATGCAGGGGGGAAGGGGACGATCCCCACACCCGGGGGACCAGGACAGGCGGCCACGGGGGGAGCTGCCGCGGGCACAGCCGCTACCTACCAGGTCTCCAGCTGGTCCGGGCAGTCCTGGCAAACCATTGTGTCCTGGCATCCCCTAAAGCCGAGGAGAGAGCTTGAATATTTAAACCCTGCACTAAAAGCTGGGCAGGATTGGTCCCCGCTCACCCGCTGCTGCTCCCATCTCCCATCACTCACCTGGCGGCCCGGGGCGCCGGGGGGACCGGGGGGGCCGGGGGCTCCAGGGGGACCCTGCAACACCCCAAAACACAAACAGAGAGAGGCGTGGGGTGAGGCAGTGCGGGGTCGGGGGGGCCGGCGGGCGCAGCGCAGCGAGGGCAGCACCCACCTGCGGGCCCGGCTGCGGCTGCCAGGACATCCCGGTCCACAGTCCTGGGGCTCCCTGGGGCCGAGAGAAGGGGAAGAGCGTTCAGCGGGGGCGAAGCGGAGCTGGGGGGTGCCCACGGGCGCCCGTGGTGCTTACCGGCATCCCGGCGTAGCTGGGGTCCGGGCGGGGGCTGAGCGGGCAGGCGCACTCCCCGGGGTCTCCCTGCGGAGAGAGGAGGTGAGGGCAGGGAGGGCGGCGGGGTGGCAGGGGGTACAGCTCGACCCCGACCCCAACTCACCTTCTCGCCCCGGGCACCCTTCTCCCCCTGCGAGGAGGAAAGCCGGAGATGTGCATTAGCAAGCGGCCCCCGGCACCCCCCACCCACGGCCGGGCGAGCACCGGGGCACGGCGGCTCAGCACCGCGCTGCCCGCACCGCAGGCACGGCCCCTCCACCACCCCCAGTACGTACCGGCTGCCCGCTGGACCCGGGCACCCCGGGGAGCCCCCGCTGCCCTTCGGGGCCCTGCGAGGAAGAGGAGGGGGAGGAAGCTCAGCTCTGGGTTCGGACTGTGGCATGGCGGTTTTTAGCCAGCGTCGAGGGGCCAGGGGAGGATGGCGATGCCCGTCCTGGAGGGCAGGACTTACCGGTGGCCCCGTGACGCTGGTCCCTGGTGGCCCAGCGGGTCCCACAGCACCTTTGGGCCCCGGAGATCCCTGCAGAGGAAGGACAGCAGGAGTGGGGGGGCCGGGTGGGGAGGGAGGGCTGGGGGACACTCCCTTACCTTGGCACCTTTCTCTGCCGCCATTCCCCGGGGTCCCTGGGGTCCGGGGGGGCCCTGGGGGCAGGAGAGGGTGTTAGCTCCCCCCAGCAGCCCCAGCCAGCCCCCCTGCCCACCCAGCAAGCCATGGTGACAGCACTGTCCCCAGGGTGGTCTGGCCAGGACCCTGCTGCCACCGCGGGCACCCGGGGGCTGATGCTGCAAGGGTGCGATCCCCCCGCTGGCAGGAATTGGGGGGCTGGTGGCTGCCCCATCTCTGGGCAGTCCGAAACGCTACTTACGGGTGTCCCGGGTGGTCCGGTGCTCCCGGGCTCTCCCTGAGAAAAACAGAGTGCATGAAAGCTGGCAGAGCGGCACGGCACAGGCGCCCCACACACCCACCTGCCGTCCCGGCTGGCCGATCCCCGGTGGTCCCGGCTCACCCTAGGGAGACAGAGGGGCAGTGAGCGGCCCTGAAGCCCCCCCACGCCCAGCCCCCCACGGCCCTGCTCACCTGCAGCCCCTTCAGCCCGGGGGGGCCCTGAACCCCCGGCAGTCCCGGCTTCCCCTAAAACACACCAGCGTCAGCCTCGAGGGCACGATGCCACCGGGCACCCGCGGCACCATGGGGAGGGGGCACTCACGGGTCTGCCCGGCTGGCCGATGCCCGGGGCACCCTGGTCCCCTTTGGCCCCGGGTTTTCCCGGGATGCCGACCCCATCCGAGAAGTCCCCATGCGGAGCAGGACTGGGCTCGCAGGCGTCTCCCTGCAGAGGAGGGAGCACAGGAGGGGAGGTCGGGATGGGTGAGGGATGGAGGGGGTGGGTGACACTGGGGTGAGGGGACACGGGTCCCCATACAAGCGTGGGGGGTCTCACCTTCTCGCCTTTGCGGCCGACCGGACCCCTGATGCCGGGCTCACCCGACAGCCCTGGGAGACCAGCCATGCCCGGGGTGCCTGGGTCCCCGGGGCTGCCTGCGTCCCCCTGGCAAAGAGAGGGGACAAGGCTGGCATGGGGCAGGGGGGCACACGGCAATCCCCCAGCCCCACAGCCTGGGGGGGGTCACAGCCCCCTCTGCCACCCCCAGCCCCGCCGGAGCCCCCTTCCCAGCCCCTCTCACCTTCTGTCCCTTCTGGCCAGCGTCACCGGGTCTCCCCTGGGGAAACGGAGGAACGGGTCAGGCCAGAGCATCCCCCAAAATGGGCATCCGCGAGCGCGGGGGGGCACTCACCGCTCTGCCCGGGGGGCCGCCCTGGCCCCTCTCCCCCGGCGGTCCAGGCACAGCCAGCACCGTCGCGGCCCCTTCGAGGGCCTGTGGCACGGGAGGGCACTGCCCGCATGGCTCACCCTGCGGAGGGGACGTCCCGGTCAGAGCGTGGCTTTGGGGGGGCCCCCGCAGCCCCCGCCGCTCTCCCCATCTCAGGGCTGTCCCATGCAATGAGTCGCACAGGTCTCAGCTGGGGAGGTTTCAGGGTCGGGGCAGGGAGTGGGGTCCCAGGGGGTCCCCATGGCGGGGCTCACCTTCTCTCCTTTGAGCCCCTGCACACCTGGATCGCCCTTGTCTCCCGGGAGCCCCTGCACCAAGAAGCCACGGCAGAGATGAGAGTACGGCCCCCAGTGCCTGGCTCCTGCACCCCCCGGCTCCCAGCACCCACCCCGAGCCCCCGCAGCCACGCTGCCCACCCGTGCCCCCACTCACCGCTCTGCCCATGGGTCCCTCCTGGCCACCATCCCCCTGCAAGACACCAGGGTCAGCGTCAGGCTGCGAAGGAAGCCAAGGCTGCCCCGACCCCGCGGGGCGATGCAGCCGTTGCTGCTCCCTCTGGGGGTGCAGCAAAGGGGGTGGGCGTTGGGGTCACTCACCTTCTCGCCCTTGATGCCGGCCAGTCCGGGGAGCCCCGCTTCGCCCTGCCAAACGCCCCGCACGGTCACGCACCCAGCACCCGCGCAGCCCCGGGGTGCCCCTCTGGCACGGGAGAGGGGGGCTCAACCCCATGTACTCACCGGCATCCCCGGCTGCAGCGGCGCCGGCGCCCGCACGCCCTCGAGCCCCTCGCCGGGACCCCGCAGCAGCGCGGCGAGGACGCGGGCGTCGCAGGACAGGCAGGAGTCCCCCTGCGAGGGCAGGGAGAGGGCACAGCTCGGGGGGAGACGCGGGGGCTGCCCACCGAGCAGGCGGGTGGGATGGAGGGACGGACACTCACCTTCTCCCCTTTTATCCCGTGGATGCCGGGATCTCCCTGGGAAGAAAACAGAGGAGCTGGGCCAGGCGCTGCCAGCGTGGGCTGGACAGTTGCTCAGTGTCCCCCGGCTCCGGCTGGGGACAAGCCAGCCCACCCCTCGGCCCCACGTCACCTACCCTGTCCCCTTTGGGTCCCGCGGGGCCGGGTCTGTCCTGGGGAGGGAGAAATAAAGAGGGAGCATTAGGGATGCTGAGATGGGACCTGCTCTGCCCTCCACCCCGCGCGCCCGCGCACAAGCCCCTGGGGTTCAGACTCACCGAGACCCCGTCCTTGCCGGGTGCTCCGGGTGCTCCCCTGGGTCCCGGCTTGCCGGGCAGCCCCGCAGCACCGAGCATCCCCTCGGAGATGGTGGGACACACCTCGCACGGCTCGCCCTGCCCGTGGGGACAGTGAGATGCAGCCCCAGGCTGGGGGGGGGGGCTCCTTGGGGTGGCCCCCGAGATGCCCCAAGCAGCCCTGAGCCCAGGGGATGGGCACTGCGGTGGAGCTGTGCCAGCAGGGTCTGCCGTGCCCATGGCCATGGCACAGCGAGATGTGGCACAGCTCCCCGCCGGGCCACCCTGCTGCAGCACCTACCTTGTCTCCTTTGGGGCCCAGGACGCCGGGGGGTCCCTGCGGGAGGAAGGCAGGGACGGGGCTGCTTCAGGGAGCCCTGAGACCCAGGTTTGCCCTGGCAATGCCACCCAGCACCCCCCAACCCCTGCCACCAGCCGTGGCATGGGACAGTCCCAGCCCCAAATGAGTTTGCCGGCTTTCCCAAACCCCTCTCCACGCCTGGGCTCGGATCCCGCCGCTGCTCCGGCCAAGCAGCCCCGAGCCAAGAAACCCGTCCCTGACCCCGGGCTTTGGCTCCAGGCTCACGGTACTCACGGGTGTCCCAGGCGATCCCTCGGGTCCCGGAGCTCCCGAGCTGCCCTGGAGCCAGAGATGGGAGAGCCTGAGCCCAGCAAGGGAGAAAGTATGGCTCTGGCCACCCCCAGCACCCTTTTCCCCCCCAGGGGGGGCTTCCTGCCCCCCCAAGCTGAGCCCTGGGCCACCCAGCCGGGGCTTGCCCAGCCGGCGGCACCGCGAGCCAGCGCTGACTCAGCTGCGGCAGATGCGGCTCCAGCCGGGGATCCCCGGCACGACCCACTGCCTGCCGCGCCGAGCTGCCCTCGGGCAGGACGGGGGGCGGTCAGGACCCCTTTCCCCCCCTACTCACCTTTTCTCCCTTCGGACCCGGGGGGCCACCAGGGTCACCCTGAAAGGGAGAGGGGATGGCGTTAGCCCTGCCCGAGCACCCCGGCCAGCCAGCCCCATCGCGGAGTCCTGGGGGGGCACCTCGCCCCCTCCTGGGGTGATGCCCACCCGCAGCCACCGTGTGCCGAGCCAGGGACACCACCTGGGCGCAGCCTCACGGCACCGGGGTCCTTACCGGCTTCCCTGGAAAGCCGATCCCTGGAGAGCCTGGCTTCCCCGGGGGCCCCGGCTCGCCGGCCAGCCCCTCAGGTCCCACAAGCCCAGGGTCACCCTGGAAGGCAGGGAGGGGTGTCAGTGCCGGGCGGCTGCCCCCACCCTCCCACTCCCCAAGCCCCCACCTACCTTCTGGCCCTTGGGGCCCACCACGCAAATCTCTCCGGGCCGGCCCTGCCGGGAGGGGAGCGGGGTGTGAAGGCTCCGCACGCACACCACGGGGCGGGCTGGGCCAGCGGCCGGACCCCGCCGCCCCGGGGGGTGCCCCCGGGGATGCCCAGGTACCGCCTGGCACTACTCACATCACGCCCCGGGCGCCCCGGCTTGCCCTGCAGTCCCCCGTCGCCCTTCTCACCCTTCTGGCCCTGCGGGACAGACGGACGTCACCCGTGCCATCTCCCACGCTGCCCGGGTTGGCACCGGCAGGTCCCGGTACCTCTGCCGCCATCCCGGGACCCTTGGGGCAGTCGTCCCCGCTGCAGTGCCAGGACCTGCGGGCGGCTGGACTTACCTTCTGCCCGTCAGCGCCGGCCACCCCCGGGAGCCCCTGCGTGGGAACAGCAGGGCAGAGTGGGTGCCCACGGGTGGGCTCGTGCCGGTGCCCATGGGTGGGCTTGCGCAGGGCTTCCCTCCTCCCGCTCGCACCACCGCTCCTTTCATCCCACCACCACCCACCGAGCTGTCTCCTCGGGGCCGGACCCCCGTGCCCCAGCCCAGGGGGAAGCACAAGACGTGGCGGGGGGGGTCCCCACGCCGTGGCCCCATCCGCCGGGCATCACTTACCGCCTCTCCGCGCTGCCCCTTCTCGCCCCGCGGCCCCTCGGCACACTGCGGGGAAGGACGGGGGGGGTGAGGGGGGTGGCAGAGCCAGGGTAGGGGGTACACAGAGGGTGTGGGGGGGGTCTCACCTGCACGGGGCCGCCGGGGTGGGTGCGCACGCAGTCAGCGCCCTGCGGAGGGGGGGGGAGGCAGCTCAGGGGCTCTGCCTGCACCGGCCGTGGCCAAGGACGGGGGGCTATGGGGGGCAGGAGCGCTCCCCAGGGCAGCGGGGCCCCCGTGTGCCGGGGACCCCCGCAGGGAGCACCCCCAGGGCAGGGGGGTCCCTACCCGGGACGCAGCTGGGGACACTCACGCGGTCGCCTTTCTCCCCCTTGCCGCCGGCGGTGCCGGGCAGGCCGCGCTCGCCCTTCCCACCCTGCAAGAGAGGGGAGGTGCGGGTGACGAGATGGGGAACCGGTGTCCCCACGTCCACACGTGTGCCCACAGCGGGGCCCACGGCTCCCGGGTGGGGATGGTCCGGGCACAGCCAAGGGTCTGCCTGGCCACATCCCTGCCGGAGCTGGGCTCTGTGTGTCCTGGGGGGTGACAAACCTACCTTTGGACCCAGGGGACCGAGCGTGACCTAGGGAGAGAAGAGAGAGGTGTCCTGCAGTGCCCAGAGTCCCCCAAGGACACGCTGCCTCCAAAGGACAGCCAGAGAGAGCCCTGTCCCGGCTGCGGTCCCCATCCTCCCATCACCCTGTCCCCAAGTGCCACCCCGGGAGCCCCTTGGGGCACATGGGGTCCCAAACATCCACTGTGCCCCCAACATCAGCCCCAAGCTTCCAGCCAGAGGTTGCCGTAGGAATGGAGTCACATCTGGAAGGGATCAGAGACCTTCCCCGCAGTCAAATGTTGCCGGGCCCCAGGCTAGGAGGAGCCGGGGGTCGCAGGGGGCTGGCGGCGGTGGCAGAGCGGCAGGTGACACCCCTGGGCCAGCACTCCGGTGGCTTTTGCCAGCCCCAGCTCCCAGCTCAGCCCCAGCAAATGGGTCGGGGTCCCCATCTCCTCCTGCCAACGCACCCCGGTGCTGCCCGGCGGCACACTCACGTTTGCCGAGGCCGTCTGCGGTGAGCAGGGTGGGCACTGGAAGAGACAGGGATGGCGGCTTGCACCAGCTCTGCGCATCGCCCGCAGCACCCAAAACCCTACACCACCCACACCCCTATAGCACCCACAATCCCATGGCCACTGCCCCGCTCCCCTGGGCACCCCAAACCCACGGGCTCACCCAGCAGCATCTCTCCCCGCCAGCCCGTGGGCACAGGGGGATGCCCGCATCGGAGAAGGGAAAAGCCAGGAGAGCGTCCCCGGGGAGGCGAGGAGAGCGGCTGGCCCGGCACCCGCCTCTCCCTGCGGCTTTGTGGCTTGATCACAGCTCCGCCGGGCCAAACCAGCCACCCCAGCATGCTCCCATGGGACTGGGACCAGCACCGGGCAGGATGGGGCTCCCCATACCCCGTGCCTGGGTGCCGGTGCCAGCAGGGCAGAGCACAGCCCCCCGTGCTCCCATCCCCACACTTCACCCCCTCGCCGGGTGTCCCCAGCTGCCCGGGGGGGCCCCCGTCACCCTGCGGGGAAGCGACATGGAGCAGAGAGTGAAAAGAAAAGCCGGGCAGACTTGTAGCCCCTGCAGCCCCATGGCCCCCCAGCCCACGCTGTGGGACCCGGTCTGCACCCTGGGGATCCCCAGCAGGATCCCACCATGGGGATGCAGCAGCCCTGGGGGGACAGGGCCACGCAAGGATGGGGCACGGAACATGCTGGAGAAGCTTCCCAGCTCCGGGAGTGCTCCGGAGACACTCAGAGGGAACAAAGAGGCCCTTGGCCATGGCTGGGATCGCTCCAGCAGCAGCGGAGAGTTAAGTGGGGCCTCAATTCCTGCTCGGGGGAGCAGAGCAGCCACTTCTGCAGCTCTGGCAAGCAGCAGAAAGTTCCCAAATTGAGCCTGGACAGACCCAGCCCGGGGCGCAGATGGGCCCTAGCACAGCACCGGCACTGGCCGGAGGAAGGAGAGCGGGGCCAGGACTGCTGCAGCCAGGCTGGGACACCCTCTGCCACCTCCCCTCACCTTCTCCCCGTGATCTCCCTTCAGGCCAGTCCTCCCCGAGGTCCTCGCCGGCTCCTGTGGAGAGAGCAGAGCACCCGTGGGTGCTACCTGCCTGTGCATCCCTGGGTGATACCTCCCCAGGCACCCTGGATGGTGCTGCCGGTGCACCCCCGGGTGCAACCTCCCCACACACCCTGCCCGGGGCACCCACGGGTGCGACCTGCCTCAGGCTGAGCCCCGAGCCGCGGTGCAGACCGGCGGCGGGGCTGCAGGAGCCCTCCCCTCCCTCGCTCCCGGGCGCCCGGCTGCCGCCAGCTCCCTCCCTCCCCTCGCACCGAGCCTCGTGCAGTGGAAAATGTGAGACAGGGCTTTTCCAGGGACTAAATCAACGCGGCTGCCAGCTCGGCAGCACCAGGCACCGGGCGCGGCAGCTGCCCACCCCGTGGGGCTGGGAGCATCCCGGCGATGGGGACCCGTGCCAGGCTGCCGGAGGGATGTGGGAGCTCACCGCGCCCAGCGGCTCCTCCAGGCAGAAGCAGCGGGTGTACACCCGGCCCTGGGGCTGCGGCGAGATCTCGATGAGGTTGCTGCTCTGCATCAGCTCCGCTTGCCGACGGGTCTTGGGCACTTCCACAAGGCACTGCCAGGAGAGAGGGCGGTGACGGGGGGCTGCCGGGGTGAGAGTCAGGAGTCCCAGCCCTGCCCGAGCACCCGCTACGATTTGGGAGAGGGATGCGTCCTGCACCGTGCCCTGCGCTGGCCACGGGGACGGGCACCAAGAGACAGCCCAGGGCTGGCGCCGAGCTGCCCTACGCCCCCAGCCACCACCAAGTGACCCACAGGGGAGCTCTGGCTAAGAGACCTGCCCTCACCGTGCCTCAGTTTCCCCTCTGGGGAAAACCCTGACCATGCAGGGCAACGCCAGGGCCTGGCATTGGGGTGGGGGCTCGGGGAACTCACCCCGCTGGCCGAGATCTCGCAGCACCCCTCCTGCCTGGCCAGCTCAGCGTCGCAGTAGATCTGAGCTTGCTGGATGTCGAACTGCAGCAGGAAGGGAGCGGCAGGTCAGGGGCAGGCAGGGACGGATCCTGCACAGCAGGCGGAGCGTGCCCGCACCCCCACGGAGACTCACCCGGACCGGGGTGCCGCGCACAGCATCCAGCCCCAGGAAGGCGTTACCCTCCGGGGTCAGCGCCCGGCGGGGTGCCAGCGGCTTGGAGGAGATGGAGGTGCAGTCGAGGTGGACGGAGATGGCACGGCTCTGCACAGCCACCGCCACTTTGTGCCACCGCCCATCGAAGAGGGACGCCACGGCCTTCCCGGCGAAGACAGCGCTGATGAACGCAGCCCCTGGCGCCCTGGCCTGAAACTCCAGGCTCTTCTCGGGGCCGTGCACGACCAGGGAGAGCTGGGCAGAGAGGGGACAACACCGCGCTCGGGGATGGCTCATGGCTGTCCCCTCGCCGCTGGCATGTCCCGCCGCCCCGGGGCTGTACCTGGGGGTAGCCCTGCCGGTCGGTGACCTGGAAGAGGTACCAGTGCTCCCCGGTGCTGTTCTTCTTCAGCAGCAAGGTGAGGACGAGGGTGAAAGCGGGGGGCAGCCCGTGGGGAAACACCTGCCTGCGGGGACAGGCGTCAGGGGCAGCCAGACCCTGCACCAAGCTCCGACGCCGGCGTTTGCACCGAGGCCGGGGGCAGCACCCGCCCCAACACCCCCCCACACATGGCACCCACTGGCAGCATCACCCTAACAGCCCCGGTGGGTTCCTCCGGGGACTGTCCCCATCGGTGGCACCGTGGATGTCGTCGGGGCAGATCCAGCCCCGGCCCCACGCGGCAGCGCCTGGACCTGGAGCTGTTTGTGTCTCGGCCGGACGCGCGGGCTGTGGCTGCCGGAGACGCCAGCACTTATGCAACAGGAGCCGAACACGAGGCAGACGGCAGAGACGCTCCCTCCCGTCCTGGCGAGGCACAGGGAGCTCGGACCATCCCCCCAAAGTGCAGCCCCGCATCCCTCGCACCGGCTGGACACGCACGCGGCAGAGGGGACGCAGCCCAGCCTGCCCCGGGCACCCCCAACCGCTGTCCCCATCCCTGCCCCGTGGCACAGCCACCACCTCCACCGCGCACCCCCAAACATGGGGCGGCTGCAGCGCCCGGGGCCACGCGCTTATCACCAAAGTATTGAATTTTGTCCTCAGGCAGCCGGGAAATGTGTCCCTGACCCCGCGGGCTCTGCGGGACAGACGCTCCCAGGCAGGCGGTGGGCAGGGGGCCACCGCGGCGCCCACCTCCCGCCTGCTCCCCCCTCGCGCGGCGGGGAGCACGGCAGCCGTTCCCCGGTGGGATCGTGCCCAGCTCGCCCGCAGCCCGCTCAACCGCTGGAAATATTTACTTCGGGCTCCGCTCAGCTCCCGGCCTCGGCTCCGCCATGCCAGCAATTTTCCAAACCACCGCTCTGGAGAGGGACCAAGGCACGAGAAGCAAACCGGACCCGGCGGTCCCCTCCGCTCTCTGCGGGGCATGGGGCTGTCCTTGTGGGGCACCGAGGAACGGGGCCAGGGCAGAGGGACACCCATGGGTGTCTCGCAACCTGGTTGCTGGGGCCACCCTGGTGCTGAGCGCTCCTCAGCGCTGGCTCTGGGCTGCTGCAGGCACCCAGCCAAGAGCAACACCAGCCTGGAGCCATCTCGAAGCCATCTAAGGACTTGGCTGCCCAAGTCAGGAGCCAAGGCTGGGTCTCCTTCGCCCTTGGGAGAGCCCTGTGCCCAGCGTAGCCGCGTGCCAGCCCCGAGGCAACGTGGGGACAGGCGGGCTGGAGGAGGCAGGCATGCAAACCGCAGCAGCTTCCTCCAGAAACAGCTCCTGAGGACGTGGACCTGCTCCCACCTCGCCACGCTGCAGCATCCCTGCCAGTCCCGGCCCCACGGCGCGGCACGGCGGTGAGCACGGCCTCGGGCACGGCCGGGCAGGACGCGCTGGAGACGGTGGGGCCGAGGCCGGTCTCCGTGCGCCTCCCCCAGCAAGACCCCCCGTGGCACCAGCAAACCCAGCAGTGCCTGCTCGGAGCTGTGCAGCGTTTCGAGCTTGTCTAGACCCCGGCGAGCGCCTGCCAAGCCGGGGAGAGCAGCCACAGAGCAGCCACAGAGCCGCGGTTGCGTAAGGGCTGGCCACGACCCAGCCGAGCCGCTGCAGCCCATGATTTACTTTCTAGGAGGAAGGTGGCTTGGGCAGCCCCGGGGCTGCACCACCGACACCTCTGCATCCCCCTGGGTGCCATGGAGCTGCCTGGCCTCTCCAGCACCAGTTAAGGGCAAAGCCTAACGAGCTTTGCCCGGGCCCCATCCTTAAAACACGTGGGGACGGTGCCCGGCGGTGCTTTGGCCACCCAGGGCCACCGCGCGAGCTGCCCGCACTCACTGCGTGGGCTGGACCAGCGGCACGGCGCCCAGCCGCAGCACCGCCGGCCCCCTCGGGTTGCTGACTTTCTTGATGGAGGAGATCTTCAGCAGGTCGAACCTTTTAATCAGGTTAAAACCTGCGGGACAGAGCGGAGGAGGTGAGACCTGGCCCTGGCACGGGTGCCGAGGGCTGACGCTCTCCAGGCAGGGCGCAGAGCCCATCCCTGGGGAGTCGGGGCTGCGCAGGGCTCCGCGGGGTGAGAGGGGCTTTCCTTACCTGTTATGTTCTCATACTTGTCCCCAACCAGATCCTCGTCCCAGAGCTGCGGGCACGGCTCCCCTGCAAGGCAAATCAGCACATCACTGCGGTGTCCCCAGGGGCACGGGGAGGCTGTACAGGCAGGGTCGGACTGTGCGGAGCCCCCCAAGTCCCAGCGGGTCTCGGGGCGCTGCCGGGAGCTCACCCCAGCCCTCCGGCATGCCGAGGCCGCTGGCAGCCGCAGGGCACAACGGATCCAGCAAATACGGCTCCCACGGCAGTGCCGGCTCCGTGCAAACAGCCCGCCGGGCACGAAGCGGCAGGTTTGGAAGGGACGGAGGGTGAGCTCAGAGCTGGCCCCGGCCGCCTCCCGCAGCAAGTTCACCAGGTGAAATGCTTTTCCCAGTTGCTGCGTGTTTTGCCTCAAAACAGCCCCGCAGTTGGAATCAGCATCAGGAGACTCGGACGGGTGCCACAGACACCCAAGGCGGGGAGATGGCACCCAGAGCTGCCCGCTGGCCTTCCTGTCCCATCCTGGTGACATCTTCAGAGCTGGTGGCCCCAGGGGACAGGCGCGAGGGCCGGGCCAGGGGACGGCGAGAGGCTGAGCCGCAGGAAATGCCGTGTCAATCGCGATCACGGGGATGCTGATGCTGTTTGCAACTGCGCTGATACATTATGACTTCAGCGGCATCAATCCACCTCCGCTGGATGCTACCAGATGTTGGGAGGTGCAAGATACAGGAGGAAACAAGGGGGTATTGAAGGAGGAATTTGTTTTATCTCCGCGCACACACCAACCCTGGAGCAGGGACGGCCCTTGACGATTCACCCGCCTCTTCCCCGGCCCTCGGCCGTTCCTGGGGGGTGGCTCTGGCCCCCCGCGGCCCCGCTGCCCACCTCCGCCCGAGAGCCGGGCACCTCTCCCCCAGCTGACCGCTCGCTCGCACACGGCCAGCAGCAGCGCGGGGAGGTGGCCCTTGCCCCCGGTGCCCCCGGCACAGCGGCAGCAGTGGAGCCGGGCCGGCAGCACATGTCGCGGCCAGGGACAGAGCTCCCTCCCGCCGGCGGTGAGATCATCCGCAGCGGGGCTGGGGGCGGAAAGCGAGGCATAAATCACCCCGGGCGCGATCTGCTTTGAAGCCTCTCCTGGCCCCAGCACTGCCCCTAAGGGAAAACCCCATCTCCCCAACCCTCGTTTCCCTAACGAAGGGCTGGAGCCAGGCGGCCGTGCCACGCAGGACAGTGGGTGCCAGTGCCAGCTGGGGGGTCCCTTGCATAGGCAAAGCCGGGCAGCCCCCAGGCCCTGCCGTGATGAGCCACCGCTCCACCCCCGCAAAGACTGATGCAACCGTGGCTTCGTCGCCAGCGGCTCCTCCCCACCATCCACCTCGAGCTCACCCCGAGCCACAGCCGGCCCCACGCTGGGACCCAGGCACAACAGCCCCGCAGCCAGGGCTCCCCACGGGCTCAGTCATCATCCCCTTGTCCCCAGCCGCACGGTGACAGTCCTGAGCACTCCACCATGGCCAAACCTCTTCCCACCTCACAGCCAGAGTCCCAAATCCCCTCGGAAGCTCTGTGCATCCTCGCCGCTGCCCCGAATGGTCCTGGCTCACCTACAGAGCAGCTCCCGCCCGGACCCGGCTCCCGCACACGCTGCCGGACGGCGCTGCCTTTGCCGCCAGCTGGCAGCCAGCGCCCCGCGGCCGGAGCGCGGCCAAGCCCACTCCCTCCATGAGCACGGCCTGGGCTGCGGGGTGTTCCCGGTGCTCGGCCGCTGCGGGGGCGATGGTAGGGTGTCCCCGGGCTGGCTCCCCGCAGCAGGGCTCGCTCGGCTCTCCCTGGCCCCCTGCCCGCACGGGATGCTGAGCAAAGCCCCAAAGCCAGAGCAGCTGATGCTCAGCAGGGAGCCGATGTCCGCAGCTGCCGCTCCGGCCGCCAGCGTGCGGTCCTGGCACGTGGGGACCCGGCACGGCTCATGGTGTCCTCTGGCCACCTCTGCCCCATGATCCCTGGATCTGACCAGCCCTCCTCTCCCTCCTCTCCCCAAGGACAGGCAAGGAGGGGGCCGCTCCTGTGCAGACCCCGAGCCCGTGCTCCCAGTGTCCCTTACCTTCTGCCGGTGGCAGCTCCTTCCCCTCGCAGGTGCTGACGAGACCCGCGAGTGCGAGGGCCCAGAGACCCCTCATGGTGCTTGTGGCAGCAGCTCCGGGCCAACACGGCTGCCTGCAAGGGAGAGAGATCAGGCAGCAGCGGAACAGGCACGTGGTGGGCACCATCCTGCGCCCCCAGAGCTCACCACGTTGGGACACTGCCAGCAAAGCCACCAGCATGGAGTTGATGCCGACCCACTCAGTCATGGCAGGTTTTGGGGGTCGGTGTAGCCCCCGTCGACTGATGGATCCCCCGTCTGCTCTGCACCCAGCCCAAGCACGCAGGGCAAAGCCCCAGCACCCTGGCATTCACGGGTTCAGCCCAACCCAGCACCCAGTTTTACTCCAAACATCTGGAAACACGGTGGCTGGGGTGCCCCAGCGCAGAACTGGGTGTCTCCTGCGCAGGACCCCCCGGGAAGGTCTCGGTCCCTCCTGTTTCATCTCCCGGTCCCGTGTGGATCCCCGGGGGGGCCCAGGCCCTGCAGGTCACCCCGACCTGGCCTCCCTCCTGCCTGCTTCCTGCCACGAGGCAAGGCAGGGCTGCAGGCAGCCGCAGCCGGGCGTCGTGACAGACCGGACACGCTCGGCCCCGCTCGTCGCTGCAAGAGCTGGACCTGCATCCCTGTGCCTTCGTCCCCACGCATGGCGGTCGGGGACCCTTGCGACCCGCGGCCCTGTCTCTGCCCTGCCTGCGCCCCAGCTCTCCTGCACCCCCCGGCTCTTCCCTGCCTGCACCCCAGCTCCCCGTCCCGAACCTCCTGCACAACCCCTGCACCTCCCGGCTCCCCTGGCCGGGCACCCCCTGCCCCCATGCACCCACTCCTGTTTCCCTTGCACCCACCCATGCCACCCCCCAGCTGCTCCCCGCCTGCACCCCGGCTTTCCTACCCCCGCACCCTCCGCACCGGCGGGTCCCCACGGCTCCGAAACGCCGTCCCCGCCCCGTCCGCCCCGGGGCGGTGATTAATTACGATTAATTACGGGGAAACCCCCGTTCCGCGCCCGCCCGACGGCGGGGCCGGGCTCTGCCCCGCTCCCCATGCCCGGGCAGCGGCGGGGGCGCAGGGCG
>VZTQ01010273.1:192523-290938 GCA_013400755.1 Pelecanoides urinatrix | reverse complement strand
CGCCGGCCCCGCCGCCGCCGCCGGGCAGCGGGCTCCGAGGGCGGGTCGCTCCCCGCCCGCCTCTCTGCTTGTGGCCCGGTGCCGCCGCCGGACCGGCCGACGCGGAGGATGAGCTGGTTCAACGCTTCGCAGCTGTCCAGCTTCGCCAAGCAGGCGCTGTCGCAGGCCCAGAAGTCCATCGACCGGGTGCTGGACATCCAGGCCGAGGAGAGCCCCTGGCCCGACGCCGTCATCCCCGACTACGGCGACGGTAAGCGTGGGCGACGGCGGGCGACCCTCGCCGGGCCCCCAGCCCCCCGTGTGGGGCGGGCTGAGCCGCCTCGTCTCCCGGCCTGCCGCCCGGCCCTTGCGGCGGGGTTGGCTGGGGCGGCGCCTGCCCCTCACCCTCCTCCTCCTCCACCCCCTCCCCTGTCTCCCCCCCTTAACCCGGGCCGGGGGTTACACTTGTGGAGGTTTAACCGGCCCTCCCTGTCCAAAGCCCGTTCTGCAACGCCTGTGGTGACAGAAAGCTGAGGAAGCCTCAGCAGCACAGGCAGTACCTGCTGCTTGTCACCAGCGTCGTGCTGTTGTTGCATGGGTCGCACTGCGCTTCATACCCCTGTTTGTCAAGGCGTTATTTTTTTGCCGACGGACTAATAGGTGATAAAAAACTGCTCAGTTGATAAAAAAGGGGAAATTATGCTCTTTCTGAGGCATGCATGGATCCACTCTTGGCGACAGGAAGAGCAGAGTAGAAGCTGAAAGTCTGGCCCTCATAAACCAACTGAAGTTTCCACTTTTTGTGGTGTTGAGTTCGTAATCCTCCAACATCTATTGAAAGGAATGTGGTGGTGGAAAAATTGTCACGGCTTGGTTATGAGGAAGTGTCTCCTTTGTACATGTGCTAATGTAGAACCTGAAAGAATGATCAGGCCTAAGTTACAGTTTGGAAATGAAAGAGCAAAAAGGAGCCCTCACGTTAGAAACTTTTTTTCCCATAAATAATATCTTAAGAATGTATAAAGAAAAGGCTGAGATACTAAGTCACCTGGAATCAGCGTCCTTACTGCAGCTACATCTGGAAGAACTGTACGTGTTTGTAGTGGGGGGTTATTTCCAGGTATACCCACAGCAGAGTTAGATTTCTGAAAATCGAAAGCTGTAACAATTGAAATGTTTTCTAAGTTGGTTGCTCAGTGAATCCTAGGGTCAGTTTTGCATGTCCTTATCTCTTTGTGGGAGCAAGGGCTCAGCAGTCACTTACTTAGTCCAGTGTTGTCTCAAATTACAGGAATTGTTTATAGAAGTCTGTGTTGTGTTTAGTTTCTTAAAACTTTAAACTTGTCCAAACTATTTTTAATTTAATTTATATCTCAGTATTTATAGTAGTTCTGCAATTCATGAGGAAAGCAGCAAAGATCAGCCTGCATCTGTTTTTCAAGGAAAACATATTTGTTTTTCAAAGAAATCAAAATATTTTCTGAATGTTACAGTTCATTTACAGGGCTTTTTCTGAAGCTATTGAATCACGGACAACGTAGTAATAAATCAGATGTTTGTAGTATTTTTGGCAATGAGAGCAGCAATTAACTGAATATCAGATCTTCAGGCCAGTAGGTTTAACAGTTTTGGAAAGTGGTAGTCTACTTTAAATATTATAACTCAATGTTTTTTAATAGATACTGCTGTATAAACTAAGCTTGTTTTTAAGTAGCCTGAAATAGTTACGTTACCCAGATTATGTTTTGTAAGTACAAAATAAAATTGGATATTATTTTTGGATTTATCTTTCTTACTTGGGATGCTACTGAAATTTGGTGATGGAATTCTTACTATCTTTGCTGTTGACAAGTCCTGGAAGACCTGCAAGAAATACAATAGTACTACCTAACTGCTAACTTCGTTTTAGGGCAGCTTCAGAACTAATCAATTCAGTATTTCTCCACAGGAGAAGAAAACTATCACCTTAGCTGGGCTGCTGACAATGTGTATTGTCAGCTTCAGGCTGTTGCTTGGTGTGTGAGGAAAAATATGAAGCCTGTCACAAACGGAAAGGGCAAGAACCCTTCTTGTAGCGTACATTCTACAAATATTTAAAGCTTTTTTTTCCTGTTTTCTGTAATGGTGCGTGAAATGTTTGTCTGTGTCCTACTGGCAGATAACTTTTAAGACCTGGTAATTGTTTCTTCCTTTTGTAATCTGTATAGTTCTCTGCTTTTAAACTATAATTTTTCAGATTGTTTTGCCTAGTCTGCTCTCACTATAGGAAGCAGGAGGCCACATTCCCTTTCCCTTGTTCCCTTCCCAAAGGAAATGCTTGCTTTTTGTGTCCAAATAGGCTTCAAACTTGCCCTTATAGCTTTCAGAATGCCGTGTGGGCTTGTTTCCCCTTCCCAGACACTTCTTTTCATCTTTCTGAAATTCTCACTCTTGGATTTACTGGTGTAATTTGTGTATGGTTTCTTTCTGCCTTTGCTTAAGTTACTGTTTAACAGGGAGGGAGCAAGTTGGTTCCATTCAGGTACTCCTGCTTTCTAGAGGTGTCTGTGTCCACCTGAAGTCTTAGAATTACTTCATGTCTCCCTTAAGCTTCTTTTGCTTTGTCTAAAAATCAGTTCCAAGCTTTGTAAGGAAGTAGTAACAAAAATGATGCTGTTTATGATCATGTGTAGTATTCACTTTAAGTCATATGATATTAAAAACATTTTTCCTGAACTCTTGCATCTAAAAAGACAAATATTGAAAAAGAATGCATTTTAAGTGTTCTTGGCCTATCTCTTTTTTATGTTGTTTTAGGAACAAATTCTCTCGTAAGTGGAGGATGGGATACATCTTCCTGGGGCTTAAGTTCAAATACAGAACCACAGAATCAGCCAATATCGCCAACAGCAATCACTAAGCCAGTGAGGAGGACGGTAGTAGATGAATCTGAAAACTTCTTCAGTGCCTTTCTCTCTCCAACAGACGTTCAGAGTATACAGAAAAATCCGGTGGTATCCAAACCTCCAGCCAAATCACAGCGACCCAAAGAGGAGGTGAAAAGCAATTTAAAGGAGTCTCAACACCCCAGTCAGCTGGAAGTACCAGTGACAACAGAGGCAGAAGTGAAGGATTCCTCTGTAGCTGGCCTAGTGGACTTGAAAAACCTCGATATTCCCAAGGAGAAATTAGAAGAGAATTCTATGCTTAAATCTAATGCCAAGCCTGAAGGAAGCACAAATGAAGTTCCTGACAAAAAGGTGTCTGCTCTAAATTTGGAAGTGCCTGAAGATGCTCTTAATGAAAAATCCTGTGTAGGAGGGGATGGAACGGGAGGTGCACTGCCTAGCACTTCGCAGCCTCTTAGTGCAGGTACAAAAGACATGGGTTTGGAAACTAAGGAGCGAAAGTCTGAGGACAGGCAAAGCAATACACCATCACCTCCAATTAGCACTTTCTCCTCGGGGACATCCACAACTAGTGATATTGAAGTTCTGGACCATGAAAGTGTAATAAGTGAGAGCTCAGTAAGTTCAAGACAAGAAGCTGCAGATTCGAAATCCAGTCTTCATCTAATGCAAACATCATTTCAGCTTTTGTCTGCATCTGCCTGTGCAGATTATAATCGTTTAGATGACTTCCAAAAAATGACCGAGAGCTGCTGCTCCTCTGATGCTTTTGAAAGAATTGATTCATTTAGTGTACAGTCTTTAGATAGTAGAAGTGTAAGTGAAATAAATTCAGATGACGAGTTATCAGGCAGGGCTTCAGCATCTGTCGCTGTCAGTCCTTCCGCACCAAAGACAGAAACAGTTGATGCCCTGAAAAATAAATCTGAAAACTTGAATGACACTGCTGTTTTACATACTGAGGAAGCTGAGATGGAAGAGAGTGGGAGAAGTGCGACTCCTGTTAATTGTGAGCAGCCAGATGTTTTGGTTACTACTGTGCAAACTGTTGAAGAACAGATTGTGAAAGAGGAGACTGAGCCGCAGCAGGATGCTGTTGAAAAATTGTTAGAAGAGGACACTGAAAAGCAAGAGCTTAAAAAGGTAACTGTAAAGTGTTTTTTGCAAACACATCCTTTAATTACAAATGAAACTCCTGCCTTCTCCTTACGTAGATATTAGCTGCACCTTATTTGAATGAATTAATTGATGCTGAACTACATTACCTTGTAGAAAACTGTCCTTGATATTCTGCAGTGGAAGAACACTGGTGAAATTTCTGGTCAAATAGTTTTGGGTTTCACCTAGTCCACCTAGTTATCATTATTGTGAATTGTGAGTAGTGCTAGCAAACAGGAAGCCTTGATAAGTGAAATGTGTTATTTTAATTCTTCGGTGTAATTTTTTTTTTCCATGAAAAGTGGAAGAGATTCCTTGAAGTATTTTGATTTGAATTAGGAACGACAAGCCTTTAGTATTTCAGCAACAATTAAGATAATATTTTGCAAGCATTTTTTTTCACACACTTAAACTGTCAAATTTTTTTTACATTCCACGAGTGTTACTCATGTTCTTTGAGGATAGTAGTAGTTAGTGTAAATAAGTCCTTTTTACTAGATAAATTAATATCTGTTTTTAGCAGAAATAACCTTTACTTTCAAAAAGAAGGTTTTTTAATGAAGAAGGTAAGCCTAGTTATGGATAGTGAATAGATTAAAAGAAATTTGGATGGCTAGTTTAAATAGATTAAATAACTAGAAATGTGGTGAAGTAGGATACTCAAGTGTATGGAAGGCTAAACTGGAGCTTTGAAGCAGTGTGTTTTGTCCAGTTCTGCCAGTGTATTGTGTGCGCTATCTTCTTCCCATTTCCTTTGTCACCTTCCTGTGCCTCTACTCTTGTTTTTAATTTCTGAGCTCCTTTGACATGTGTTTTGCTCTGTTTCTTTGCATTTTGCTTTGCTCATCGTCTGTGTGCCTAGTACGTGACATAGATGCCTTGCCCTGTAGGCATGTTTACAATACTGTTGCTGTTTCTGATAGTAATAAAGGAAAAACAATTGCTTATGGGAGTTGATAAAACCCCAATGTAATCTGTGTAAATTGTACAGAATGTCAGTGTAAATTTCTTAGGGAACTCCATAGCCATGTACTGTTATCCATAAGTTTTCCTAACTTAAATGGTTGTACATTATGGGAAATAGTGATAATGGACCACAGCAGATTTTGTCTTTCATTGGCCATATTGAGCTACATGAATCTGTTTCATTTATTTACATTTGTATATTTGCATGTATGTTTGTGTTTTTTTGTCTATATTGAGCTTTCCAAAATCTGGTATTAAGAAATTATTCTGATGATGTGAGCTAAGAGCTTTTGATCCTGCCTGGAAGTTTGCTTCCCTCATCTGATGCTGTTTTGCTGCTTTGTGCTAATGTTTCATGGAAGAGACCTTCCAATGTAAATTATTCTGTGATTCTGTAAAGAGTGGTATAAGGAGCACTGGGAGTCTTAATGGTTAATGTTAGCTATAGTTTTATAGGCTATCAGCTCTGTTTAAAAACTTAATTTATAATTAAATATAACTTTTGATTTTGTTGAGGAACTTAGCTGAGCCACATGTGCTTACTTGGTAGGATTTCTACACTTGTAGAAAACAGGTGCCTTGTGTTTAGATATTGCTTAGTTCTAAATTAGTGTGGCAGAAACATGGTAGTCTTCACTGACTTCTACCTCAAATTCCTAAAAACATTGACAAGTTCAGCTTTAAATAGTATTGGGAGGGAATGGGGGGGGGAAGGGGGAAGCCTGCCCCTCTTGTGTTTTAATTGTCCCATTCATCTGATCTTTATCTGTAAAAACATTGTCCAGATGATTGATTCATTAACTGAGAAACTGGAGAAGAGGGAAATACAGTTATTAAATACTAGTAAAGAAAAGGCGCGCCTGGAAGAAGCTTATGATAACCTAAAAGAGTAAGTATGAAAATATACACAGTAGTGGGTGTAACTGTAACTTTAATGTAATACAATCAGTAGACAATATTGTAAAACAAGCAGCTTTATAGCTAGAACAAAGGTTGCAAGGGATGTGCACTGTTTGGGAAAGGTGGAAATAATGATTGCATGTGCTGTAATGGTATTTTTTTAAAGACACATTATTTCTTGGGGCCAGAATCTCTTTCAGGAAGAGGTTGGTGAAGGATTTTTCAGTACGTAAGCAGTAGGAACGACAAACAGATGTGTAGAGTCAGACTTGGTTATTAATAAAGATCTTTGTTACGAGACTGGATTCAGCTATTAAGGGAAACTGACTTTTCTGATACAGATGGATGAACCTGATTTACTAAGTAATTTGCTGACTAAAATGTAGGCAGTGAAAACACTTTCACTGGTAGAAGGGCTGGTTGTAGGGAAAAACCTGAATTCATTATTTAAGTCAGTTAAAATTAAAAGAAAAAAAAAAAGAAAAGTTGGATTTGCTAGTTTACTGATCAAATACCAAGTTTAAAAATTTACAGATAATATGTAAAGGTATTATTTAATGACTAAATTGATCTTAACTTAAAAATACATTTAATCATTTGCCCTGTAAATGATACAGACTATGGATAATCAGAAAGAACTTGATTAAGGGGCAAAACTTTTAAGGTAAATCAAGCATTTCATTGTTTTCACGGGTAAATTACTGAATTAATAAAGATCTTTGATTAGCACTTCTAATATGGAAGTGGTTTTTTTTGACATCTGGTTAACGTGTAAAATTAGAAAAACAAAACAGAACACATTGTAAAAGCATTTAAGACAACCTGTTGCAAACTACTTGGAATGTCACATAACCATGCAACTGTTCTGAAATGTTAATTTTAAACATAGTGAAATCTTTAGAATGAAAGAAGAGAGCAGTAGCCTTTCATCTCTTAAAGAGGAGTTTGCTCAGCGAATTGCGGATGCTGAAAAGAAGCTTCAGCTAGCCTGCAAAGAAAGAGATGCAGCTAAAAAGGTAATTTGGCTTTTTAGTGAAATTAATGTTTATTATTTTAGAACACAGTTAAATTTCTTGAGGTAAATTCATAAAAATCAAGCTAGGGAAAAGCATGAGACTGACAGGCGCTACTTCATGGTATTAGTAACTAGCATAAGCTGATTCTAGCTTCCCAGGCTGCTTGTTATTTCCTTGTGTTGAATACCTTGTTGTGACACAGGTATTCTTGCAGCCGTGTTGTGAACCAACTTAGAGAACTCATTTAAGTTAAAGTTAGTCTGGTGGGGAAAAAAAAGGTTTAACGTCTGCTCTCATTTACCTTGTACCCATATATGCATTTGCGTTGGTGTGAGGGAGAAGAATGGCCTGGGGATGTGGGAAAGTGGCGAAGAATGGGAATGGCTTCTTTAGAGGATTAACTGGTAGGAAAATGAAGGACTGATGGCACGGGTTGGTTTGGAATGAGCAAAGAAGTCTGCAGCAACAAAGTTTATGGAGCTTCTTGACCTGGTATCACAGCATTACATTTCTCTAGCTTATTGCTAGTCTGCAAAAAGTAAACTCAAATCTGTAACTGGAAAGAAAAATTCACAGTTGTTTTGTCACTGTATGTGTCACTGTTGGCACAGTAGTAAGTTGAAATAGAAAAATTATCTAATACCTGTATGTGAATATAACAATTTGTTTTTACTGTATTGCAACAGTTTAAAATCTAGAAAGTGAAATGGAAGGAGGGGTTGGAACAAATTGTACAGAGAATTTATGGAGTCTCAGTCCTTGGAGGTTTTTAAGACTTGATGGAATGAGGCTGTGAGCAATCTGATTTGATCAGATGATCTCCAGAGTTCCCTTCCAACCTAAATTGTTTTCAAATAAAAGCCTTTTGAGAGGAAGGGGAGAAGAAAAAGCTGATCAGTGTAATTTACTGTGCGTTTTTCCCTAAATATATTTTAATAAATGGTCCTAAGTATTTTATCCTGTTATTTAGGAAGTAAAGACTGTTAAAGAAGAATTGGCTACTAGACTTAATACCAATGAAACTGCCGAATTACTGAAGGAAAAAGAAGAGCAAATCAAAGGATTAATGGAGGAAGGTGAGAATTAAAATTTTTTTTAATAGCAAAAATTTGTAAAATAATTTGAAATGTACTACCTTCACATATAAGCCTTCTTTATGAGGGGGAAAAATACAACATTTGAAGCATGTTAGATGTTTCTGAAAATTTGAACCATTCAGTTAATAGCAAAGAGCAACAAGAGGGACCAGTCAAATACAGGTGGCTAGAGGGGTACTTTCTGCAGTATGCATTAAAAGGTGCTGTGAGATAAAACCCGCATGCATTACAATGCTCCGTGTTCCATTCAGCAGAAATCTAACTAGGGCATTGTTCAAGGCATTTCTACAGTGTCTCCCTTACTACTTTTTAATTTTGGAAGTAAAATATAGTTCCTAAATGAACAATTACTAAAATGTTCATTTTCTTCACAGGAGAAAAGCTTTCCAAACAGCAGCTGCACAACTCCAATATTATTAAAAAATTAAGAGCCAAAGAGAAAGAGAGAGAAAATATTAACACAAAACAGAACAAAAAGATTAAGGAATTGGAAGAGGAGTTGCAGCATTTAAAACAGGTGAGATATTTCAGATTTTTTTTTTTTTTTAAAGCTTTTTATATTAGCTGCAGAGTAGCCTTTTGGGGAGGCCTGAGATAAGACTGATATTTTTTTCTTTTCTGGGAGACTTCTCTATTTCTTATTATTGTAACACTGAGATATGATTACTGTGTGTCTCAGAGCAGTTTAAAACTGCAGTCGGGTATGTTTCTAGCTGCTTGTTTGCACTTGCACTGCTGGTTATCAGGTGGGCTGACCAAATTCAGTACACTAAATTTTAATTGGAAAACCTGAACCAGCAAAATCTGGGCAGGTTTTTTTGCTTGGTTAGTGATTGAATCAAGACGTTACAAACAGCAGACCCCGTAGGAGGAAGTATGTGAAACTGTGGTGAGGAAGAGCCCCCTCTTCTGGGGAAGAAGGAGCACATCCTTTCTCTTGTGGCGAAGTGTTAGATGGCTTTAGTCATTTTGTGTAACTTCATCTTGAATTGGTTGCCAGAGTTGTTGTTGTCCTCAGATGGCGTACCACACGTACTGGGGTTAGTCTCGTGCTTCTTCTTTGCACTCTAATAGGTACTTGATGGCAAGGAAGACCTTGAGAAGCAACATCGAGACAGCATTAAACAACTGAACAGTGTTGTAGAGCGACAAGAAAAGGATCTTGCTAAACTTCAGGCAGATGTGGAAGACCTTGAAGAACGGAACAGAAGTGTCCAGGCAGCACTTGACAGTGCATACAAGTAAGCAGATATTTGTGTGCCTGTCTTCAACTGTACGTTCAGCTTCTGTGTCTATTTCTTGTGCAATGCTTGTGAAATGTTAATATATAATGAAGTTATTTGCAAAATTACTGTTGGCATTGTATAAACTGTAAAAAGCATTTCTTTTTCTTTTTTTTTTTTTTTCCTTTTCTTTTTCTCCCCTCCCCAGGGAACTTGCAGATCTTCATAAAGCTAATGCTACAAAGGACAGTGAGGCACAAGAAGCAGCCCTAAGTCGGGAAATGAAGGCAAAGGAAGAGCTTGGGTTAGCGCTGGAGAAGGCCCAGGATGAAGCACGACAGCAACAAGAGACTTTGGCAATTCAGGTGGGTCTTAAATGCAGTTTATTCACTTTTACATTGAAAAAGTGAATGTGCTCCGATGGTGAGTGCATCTGGCATAATGAACCAGATGCGATATAAGGTAGAACTCATTTTTGTGTACTTAGCAAATACCCAATAGATTTCTTTCCTGTGAACTTGTTCAGTCTTTAGTGGTGGTTGTGCTAAGCTTTAAAAATTTAATTTTATTAAAAAATACTTTCAATTTTACTTGCCTAAATAAAGGGACTTTGAGAGGCTCTATGTTAAGTTTGTAGTGCTCTTACGATGATGCAAAGTTCAAGAAATTTAGTTGGACAGAATTTTTAGTGATAGATAAATGAGTGTAACTATTTGTGTGCATGCAAAACTTAAGCCTTTAATTTGTAAACAAACATACCCTGTCTAACAGAGTTTAAAAATGGTATAGGACTGTAGCAGTGAATAGGTGGTACTATAACTTTTGGCAAGAGATTAGTGACGATGTCTTGTTTATTTAGGTGGCAGACCTGAGGCTAGCGCTGCAACGTGCAGAACAGCAGGCAGCAAGAAAAGAAGATTATTTACGCCAGGAAATTGGTGAACTACAACAGGTGCTATAGCAAATAGATGATGCCAGCTTGTATCTGCAAGGAAGGCTTCTAAAAACTAAAAATGAAATGCTAGCATGACATTAATAGCCTGAAAAAGAGGCTTTGTTTTCCTGGTTACCTGCAGTATGTCCTGTGTAGAACAACAATAAAAATATTAAAGGAAATGTTTTTTAATCACATTGAAAACAAAATCATAATTTTTATGATGTGTTTTAAATGTAATGCTATCCTTTTAGTATGAGACAAAGTACAGCCATTAAGTTTGTAATAGTCCTCTAAAATTGCTAGCAAATATGTTTTAAATTACTCTTGCTTCTTAAGAATATTTTTCTTGTTCTTCAGATCCAGAAGACAGATAGATAGATTGTTGCCAAAATGTTTTAAGTGATGTCCAGAGGGCTCTTGAAATGTAGATTTCTGGGCTGTTGCTCTATCATGTATCTAAAAATATTAGGCTTCTATCTTGAAATTTCACACTTTCCTGTGAGTCTGAACATATGAATTTTAGAATGTAAAGCAACTGCTACATGTTTAGCTAAATTCTGTATTAATCTTTTAATCCATCGTATGATTTTAAAGCTTAATTATATTTAACTTGTGATTTCAGAGACTTCAAGAAGCAGAGAGCCGGAACCAAGAACTAAGTCAAAGTGTTACATCTGCTACACGGCCACTTCTCCGGCAGATAGAAAATCTACAAGCCACACTGGGAGCACAAACCTCTGCGTGGGAAAAATTGGAAAAGAACCTTTCTGACAGACTTGGTAAGATGTTTTTAGCTTTTACTGAACTGTGAGGCTCTTGCTGAAGATGTGAGATGGCTAAAGGTAAATGAAAAATGCTTGACACTTGCCCAAAATGTAGATGGTGGATCAGGAGAGATGAGCACAAAATGCTTTTCTGTAAGGAAATGGTATGTGGGGTATTCTGCCAAGGTTCTTGGACAGGTAATTCACTGATTCTCTTTAAAACAAAGTGTAACATAAGGTTGTGAGATAGAGGCGTTAAGGTGTACGTGTCTTTACTGCATCTAAAGGAAGGATGGACATTGAGACACTGGAAGTACACCAGCATTTTCAGTTGTCAGGCCTGGTGCTTAGATTCTGTATTGTAAAGGTTCGAATCATTTACTTACCTAACTGCATAGGTAATGAGACATGTATTTGTTGATACAGTAGTCTGTTATTTTAAATGAAGAATGCATAAAATTCCCAAAGGTGGACCTAGAGAAATTAAGTCTTTTCTGGAGGCAATCTGTAGTTGTATATTGCATTCTGAAAGAGTATGAAGTCTCCTTGTTCTGCATTGCTTTGTTCTTCTAACTGTATGGTGGAAAATATTTAATTTTCTTTACAACAGAAAACAGTTCTGTGGGTTTTTTTTGTGGTGGTGGCTTGTTTGTTTGGTTTGTTTTTTTTTTTTTTTGAAAAAGAAAAATTAGTTTTATCTAAAAAATCTCAAATTCCATTTTGATGCTTAAATAATTGGCCCATATTATAGATGTTTGATCAAAAAAGTTAAATTCAATGTTTTTCTTTACTTAATACTAGGTGAGTCTCAAACTCTTCTAGCAGCAGCTGCTGAGAGAGAACGGGCTGCTACAGAAGAACTTCTTTCTAATAAAATTCAGATGTCTTCTACTGAATCTCAGAATAGTCTTCTAAGGCAAGAAAATACACGCCTTCAGGCTCAGCTAGAAGTGGAGAGAAACAGATTGAAGAAAATGGAAAGTGAAAACAATAGGTGAGTTGCATTTTTGGTTAACAATGTCTCTTTAAAATTGTAGTGAAATGGAGCAAGCTCTCTCTTACCTAACCATCTGCAGCAGATCTCTTTGCAAGTTGGAAGACTTTATTCTTTTGAGTGTTGATATGACTGTGCAAAATGATGACAGCTATTGATTAAGTTGCCCAGCTTGTTAAGTATATTTTGTTTCCTACTAAAGATTGTCTGAAGTATGTTACTTTCATAATGTTTTAAAGCCTTAAAGCTATGTTTGTTTTAAAAGTATATGAATCTAAAGGAAACACAGAATACTTATTTACTGATTTTCTCTACGTCTTTCTTTCCTCAATGTAGGTATGAGGTTGAACTAGAAGGACTCAAAGATGAGTATGCAAAAACCTTGGAAGATGCAAAGAAAGAAAAGGTATTGCCTACTTCAACTTTAAGCTGTTATTGTTGAAATCTGAGCTAGCAGAAGTTTAACAATCTGTATTTATTTTTGTAGGCACTCCTAGCTACTCAGCTAGAAATGGAGAAGATGAAAGCTGAACAGGAAAGAAAGAAGGCAATTTTCGTGCAAGAAGTAGCAAAGGAGAAGGTACCAAAACCTAACATTTCTGTTCAATCTTACTGATACCATCATTATTCTAGTACATATCTGGAACCTGAAACTGTCGCAAGCAACAAAGTGGTCTTAGAGCAGTACAGTATATACTATCAGCCTAGGCATTAGGGACTTGGCTTTTTCTTTATTGTGCCTGCTTTTTATTTCCAGTGAAATAAATGCTTGTGCGATACTCACTGAAATGAGTCTTGAGTAATAGTCTGTTTAACTTGAGAAGAGATAATATATGGATAATGATTGGTTTAATCTTTGGATGTTTTTGAATGCTCTTGGATTCTTTTTCTTCTGAAGCTACATGTTTTCTTTGCTTAGACTACTAGCATTGTTTCCGCTGAATTCTTGTTTTGTGTTTGACATGACTGTGTGTAACGTACCACATGCAGCTTAAGTCACAAGTCATAGAACAGTTCTCGATAGTCAGCAATGAGTCCCATATTCCAGCCAGTAACTTCGTTACTGCTAATTAGCAGTTGATATTCAAGTACAACTGTTTCTATGTTTGTTACATCTCCAGTTCTAAAATCTAAGTGCTTTATCCTTCAGAGGCTAGCATACTTTCAGATGCTGCCTGTAGAAAGAGGTTAGTCTGTTTGGAAGGTATGTCAGTAAGGTATTAGCATGTGAGAAATCTCAGAATTGAATTCATACACTTCATTTAAAAAATAAAAGTATTTACATGCATTCTAAAAAGAGACATACCTCTGGGTTTAGGATATTCTTCCTGTGATGCATTTAGGCATACAAAACTGCCTTCCTTGGCTACTTGAAAGAGAAATTCTTTTGGTGTAATTTGCAACTTCTGTCTTCCTTTCCTGAAAAGTCAGGATTTAAATGTAGGCTAGAAGTGTTAGTAGCACAGTAATTCTTTATTGTTGAACTTACATATGTTTTAGGGATGGGGGAAGGGTAAGGGTTACCTGTCACATTATGTTCTATAGTTGTTGGTGGAAAAAGGCAGTCTGTTCTTTACAGAATTTCTCTTTCACCATCTTGTAAACTTATTTCATTATCTAACTGGTGATGTTGTGTGTGTGCGATTATTTTGGTTTTTTTTAAGGATCGGAAGTCATTTACAGTTGAAACTGTTTCAAGTACTCCAACTATGTCACGTTCTAGTTCCATAAGTGGAGTTGACATGGCAGGTCTTCAGACATCTTTCCTCTCACAGGTATCACATATCAGTTATATTGGCTTTTTTTTTTTGACAGACTGCTTTTTTTCCTGTTCAAGAACTTTGATTAATGTAGAAAATGACTCTTCAAGAGTATATTGGCCTCAGACGAGGTAATTCCTGTGCAGAAACGTGTAAAACCTGATGTCTATGGTTGTAAAACATCTGTGAAAGACAGCGTGAAACTACAACTTTTATTGCAGAGTAATATATACATGTATTGGTGCTGAGTTCACATGTCTAATTTCATCTAGAAGAATTGAGTAACACTAGCAGGAGTCAAATCAATTGATTTATTTTTACTAGCAGTCCTGGTTTAGGGCACAACCCTGCTCCCTAGGCAGTACCATTGACTGTTGTGGTCTGTGTGAAGTCTGCTGCTTTCCTATGGATACAGTTATCAATGTCCAAGTTAAATGACAGTTGTATAGGTGACATGAGAACTTGCCAGTAAGGACCTATCTCAAATTGTACCTCTTCACCTTAAGCCTTTGTTTTAAAAACAAACTTTAAGCATTGAAATGCTTGCTTAGTAACAGTATAATTTTAAATCTTAAGTAATACTTTGGGAGAGGGAAGATTCCAAAGGGTGCACATGTTTGTCTAATTTTAAGCTTCTCTAACCTTCTGTTTGTAGGATGATCCTCATGATCACTCATTTGGACCAATAGCTACTAGTGGGAGCAATCTTTATGACGCTATAAGGATGGGAGCAGGTTCAAGTATAATTGAAAACCTTCAATCGCAGCTAAAACTAAGAGAAGGAGAGATTTCACATCTACAGGTACTGGGGTTAATCTTCTGTAACCAAACACAGCATTTCTAAGTGTAATGCAATCCATATTATATTCAAGTTTTATATTCAATATAAAATATATGGAATCAATTTTGTATTTGGAAAGCTTGGTCCCTCTCCTCACAGCAGAGTGCATTCACTCTTCCCCTTCCATGACAATTCTAGTAACCGTGATAGCCACTGGAGGTATGTGTAGGGAAGAGCAAGAGAAGGATTTGTTGCTTCCTTTTTTGTTTTGGCAAGGACCTATCCAGAAAACTGAACTTGTCTATCACAAAAAGGGAAAAAAACCAAACCACTGATCAGATTTGAGAAGAAAATGAGAGTGCTTCTAGGGTGTGCTGTTTCATAGTCTGGCTTAAGAAAAAACCTTAATTACTGTATCAAAATATTTTGATACAGTCTTTTATAAGTGTGGTAAATTCTTTCCTCCTCCTAATTGTTGAAAGTGTTTACCTTAGCTGGAAATTGGAAACCTTGAGAAAACTCGATCAATAATGGCAGAAGAACTGGTTAAGTTAACAAATCAAAACGATGAGCTTGAAGAAAAAGTGAAGGAAATACCAAAATTACGTACACAGTTAAAGGTAAGTGTATTTCTGTTGTAAATCTGATGTAAAATTGACATATTTGGTTTTTTTTAGGAATACCTCTATCAGTTTAGGATTATATTCAAATCTGTCCCTGATCATAAATGACTGAAGAGCCTGGGGTTTTTTTTGTACATTAGAATCTGAAAATGCCTACTCCATGACTAGGTAGTCACTTCAAAATGCAGTTGTTAGAAATGTGCGCTGTGTGTAAGATTGCATGCTAAATCGGGGAGAGAACATTTTTTTGTTTCTCTCGTTTAAGATGGTTGTTTGGACGTAGTCTTTTTAGATAAATTAGTTTTGATAAATAGCATGGATTTATGAGAACTTGATGCAGAGGCTGAATGAGTGTGCAGTACTGATAACAGGTAATAGGACAAATATTTTAATCCTCTGAATGTTTAAGAACTTAAATTGAAATATTGAAAATGGTTTTGGAATCATTTTCGAAATGGTCATTGTTCTTTAAATGCAAAATGTTAAATTTCCCAATGAAACATTTCACAAACTTTGGTCATTCCTGTAGTAAAACTTAGTGCAGTTTGCTATCTTGTTTTTTAATGCTTATAGCAGTTGAACTTCAAGGTGCTTCAGTACATCCTCCGAAGCCAGCACTAATTCTTTGTAGTCAAAGACCTTTGTCTTTGGAATATATCTTCTTTTTATATCTAGCGTATAAATCTAGCCATATTCAGAGAGTCAAAGCATAAAGTATTTTTGAAGAGTTTACCATGTGCTTCATTGTAAAGTAGTTATACTTTGATAAAATAGTGCTACGCTTATTTTCCCAAGTAGTGTAAAACACTATCCTAGCAGCAACTTCTTTTTAAGTTCAGAAACAGTCAGATAACAAACTACATGTCCTTGCAGGATTTGGATCAAAGATACAATACAATTCTTCAGATGTATGGAGAGAAAGCAGAGGAAGCTGAAGAACTCCGTCTGGATCTCGAAGATGTGAAAAACATGTATAAGACACAGATAGATGAACTTTTAAAACAAAGACAAAATTAATTCCTGCTGGAACTCTTAACATTATATGATAACAGATTGTAAAGATAATTGTTTATGTAAATGCTGAATTTAAATGTCTTGTAAAAAAATAACTGTATTATAGAAAGTGTGACTATATAATAGAGTTCCTATGTTGACAAAAAAAATCAATGCTTTAAGTGTCTTGTACCGTCTGCAGTTAAATTATTTGTGCAATATTTAAATTTTTTTTCTCAGTCACGCCTTTATTTCAGTTTTTGCTAAACGGTGGTCCATTTTACTTGTAAGCAGTAGCAGAAATGATGATTGTTACCTCGTGAGACCAGCTCTGGAAGGCATGAGTTTTACTAAAGCAGCCCTAGATTCCTAAACTCTGTATATCTATGAAAATGAAGTTAGAAGTCTTTTTTTAGTGTTTTTAATATGAGTTTTTTCCAATATCTCATCAGTAAATTTTTAGTAACAAAATAGCAGTGGCTTGCTATCTGAAGCATAATTGGTGGATATTTTTATGACAGGAAAATCTCATATTTGTACTTGCAACGTCTGAACATGTTAGGATGGTAATTTGCTATTCTTAGACAAATCAGATTAGTCTGACTATTTTACACTAAGTCCTCTAAGCAGAGTGTGGGACTCAGATGAGACTTTATAAATCACAGCTTCGTCTTGTATATTGCTTGTGTTGTCTCAGGAGCTGCCTAGAGACAGCAGCTCTGCTGTAATTCTAAATGTGTTTAACTTTTAACACCAGAAATCTGAACTATTCAATATTTGTTCTAGATTTGGATGCTGATTTTTAACAGTAGCTAAAACAGTTCAAAAGAATGCAGAATTTTTTTTTTTTTAAAATTAATTGCTGCTGCTCTCACGGTTCCTTGTATGTAAGTAGCAAAGTTTAGACTTTTTGCAAAATTGTACTGTGACTTAATATAGTTTTCAAGCAAGTCTCCAGTGATGGCAGAGTATTTCTCATGCCATTCCTTAAGCAAGGTATTGGTCAAATAGCATCCACGTGGCTTGAGGTTTAGCTGCGTTTTTGGTAATGTTGGAGGAAACATTTGAGTTGGACCCTTGGGAATGCTGGGAATCCGGGGAAGAAGCTTGCGTCTTCCTCTCTGCATTCCAGACAGCAAATATTTTGCTACATCTCAGAACTGTAGCTGTGATAGGTATTCGTGTGAAATATTCAGCAGTTGAAATTCTTTGCTTATCATACCATTGCCTCTGTTGTGAGAGGTTTTTTCCACATCTGTGCGCGTTGTAATTTGTGTTAGAGAACTCTGTTCCTGCTTGTGTATTCAGTGGCCTGAGAGACAAAGGATGTGAATGATGAGAAATTGCTTCTGAAGAAAAGCCTCTCAGTAATACAACGTTTCTATGGGTGCTAGGGATTTATTTCTCATTGGGAGAACAGTTAGTCACTGAAGTTACACAGGCAAGGGTATGTTCATGGAAAAGCCTAGTTCAGTTTGAGATTCAGGCAGTTATTCTGAAGATTTCAATAAAGCCATAGAGCAAGAACAGTAAAATTTGTCTTAACTCCCCATCTGTTGTAGAACTTTAACTGCTTTAATAAAATAAGACTTTTTTTTTTTTTTCCCCATGGGGAGGTGGGAAGGAACTACCCTTTTACTTGTCTTAGTTTCAGTTTTGGAAATGAAGGTGACACCATTTTTCTTATTAAAAATGTCAGAATTTAACTTTGCCTTAATATTGAAGCATGGTTGGTTGCTCTAAGTTTCAAAAAAAAACCCTAAAAAACCATACACAAAGAACCAAAAAACACTCCATATAAAAGCACTTGTTGGAACTTACTGATTTGCTGTTAGAATTATGATGTGCAAATGTTAGAAGTTCAGCCTTTTCCTTTAAAAAAACAAAACCAAAACAAACCCCAAAACCAAAAAACTTTTTATGATGGTCAAAAATTAGAAATTCTATTCAGCTTTTATCTTCCACTGTATATCAATAAATTGCTGATTTTCACCATTTTTTACAGCCTCCGTAGACAAATGCAGCACTCAAAAAAAAAAAAAAAATCCTTTGAACTTCTATTTGGACCTATTTCTGCCAGTGCTTTTGAAGGTAAGATTTCCTGTGTAATGTGTGAGTGCTCCTGAAGGGCTGACACAGGTGCAGGTTTGAGTATGTCTTGGGCTGTCTTGGGTTTCCAGGAAGAGCTTAGGTAAATGGGAAGTTTTAACATGCAGTCAGCATTAACTGTTTTAGATATAAAAGCATTTATCAGAGTATTAGATGTAAATATTTGACAGTTTTTGGATTCTTAATTCGCATTTAGTGCAACCTTTACTATCACATGATAATCAGATGGCCTACTGCGTCTTAATCATCAAAGCCTTAGAAAACAAAGTGGCTGTTGGAAGGTAACATAGACTTTAATATAAATCTTGTATGCTTGTTTTGAAGAAACACTAACATTAATGTCTGCTCAGACACCTTAAGTGCGTTGCTATTACTGAGATTGCCTAGAAAAGTAACATGCAAAATGAAAGGACTTAGGTCAGAATACTAATGTCCACTACTGTTTAAATTTATTATTTTAGAATATTCCTGAAAGCAACTAATTTATACCTCATTTTCACTGCATATGCAAGTATGAAGTAATGCTATTTAAAGCCTTACTCAGAGTATATTGAGGGGGCTTATTTCTTAGTCTGGAAGGTAACAGCCTCCGTTAATGCAGGTGGGTTTGGATGAGGTATGGGCTGCGCTGGTACTTGCTTCTCTGGGCGTTGTGTCGCATCCTTTATCAGTACAGGAGATGATGGGCAAAATCCTAGGTATCCATACATGAGAGAGGATTAGTTCTATTAATTTTTTTGTTTGTTGCAATTTATGTGTGTATACATTTTCCTAAGGGCTATAACAATCCTGAATATGAAATGAAATGGGTTATTCCACGGTGAAATTGGAACCCTTGGTTTCTAGTTGTGAAATGTGTATAAACTGTAAAAAGCACGGGGCAGGGTAAAATAAAATTTTGTGCTAAGAGCGTGCTCTGGTTCTCTTTGAGAAGAGCATTAAAAATAGTTTGATGGTGGGTGGGTGTGTACGAACCTAGTGGTATGAAAGGAAAATGTTGCTAAAGTTAGAATATGTCAAATGTAGTTTGAATTTCGAGTTACAGATGCCGGTTAAAACCTTGTGGTGTCACGGGTGTTTAGGTACAAGAGGCTGGTTTGTTTATAAATGCACTGCAGTAATGGGATTAACGATAATGTGAAATTTAGACTAATTCCCTTTATTGAAGTGGAAGGGCTTTCCGGTTCGGCGGTGGCGGGGGCCAGCCCCTCCGCCGGTGCCCTCGGTCCCCTCTTCTGCCGCGGGCTCCCCGTGTCGGGCTGGGCGTTCGTCACCGGCGTCTGGACCTCGTTTCCCTCTTGTGAACGAGGGGAGAAGAGGCCTCGGGGTACCGGGTGTCAGAGCCTACCCCCCCTGCGGCGCTTGTCAAAGCAGGAATTGGGTGAAACCGGGATCGCCGCTGTGCGTTGCTTGTAAAGGCAGCGCAGGAGCGATGCCGTGTGCCTGACCGGCGTCTCAAGCGAAGCGGGGCATTCATTAACCGCTCCGCTTGCGAATACGAGTTCCTGACGGCAGCGGGGGCGGTGGTACCGCGCCGGGCCGCCCCCGGCACCGCTCCTCCCTGCCGCCGTGTGAAAGCCGGGCCGGCGGGGCTCCCGGGGGGGAGACGCCTCAGACAATGGGGTGCCGGGAGGCTGCGCTTCCTGCTGAGCGGCGGCAGGAAAAGGCTTTTTTCCTCCGCAGCCTGAGAACGCCGTTCCCGGCGCGATACAGCGGCAGCGCTCGATTTCCGGCAGCAGAAGGAAGGCACGCCGCCAGCCCCCGCTGCCGCACCGCTCGCCCTTCGCGGGCCTGCGGGCCGTGCCAGGGCGGGGGTGCCGCCGCCGGGCAGGTGCTGCACGGCCCAGCCCCGGGCGGCCGCGGCGTCCTCCGCCACGGCCCAAGCGACGCTGGCGGGCACCATCACGGCTCCACTTGACGGCCGCCGGGCCGGGGCGCTGAGAAACGGCCGTGGAGGCCGATCCGCGCCCCCCGCCCGGTTTCCGGCGAGCGGCGTCGCCGGCCCGGCCCGGCCGAGCTCCTCCCTCCTTCCCCGGCGGCTCGGCGCTCCCGCCGCCTCCAGGTGGGGCGGGCCCCGGCGGCGGCGGCAGCCCTCAGGCCGCGGTTGCTCCCCGCTGTGGGGGACGGGACGGGGTGCGGCGGTGCCGCCTGCCCCGCTCCGCTCCCCGCGGGTGTGAAGGAGGGGCGCGGCGGCGGTGCCGCCCTAAGGGCGGGCGGCGGGCGCAGCCCTCTCACGGCGGCCGCCTTTCCCCCGCGGAGCCTGGTGGGGCCGGGCTGTGCGCGCTCCCCCCCGGACGGCCGCCAGCTGCCGCGGCGGCATGAGGATTAAGGCCGTCGGCGAGCGCGTAACGGGAGGAGCGGCCGGTCCCATGGGCCGCGGGGCTCCCTGGAGCCGACGGGTCTGAGCTGAGGTGAGGTGCCCGCCGCGGCCTCAGGGCGTGGGTGAGCGCCGCGGGGGGTGGCTGTGGCGGGGCGGGATGGGGCAGCGGCGCCTCACGGGGATCGCTGTGGGCCTGGCACCGGGTCTAGCACGGGCTGGGGGCTGGGTCCAGCATGGGCTCGGCCAGCGTGGAACGAGTGTGGGCCGGGCGCTAGGTCCAGCGTGGGCCAGAGACTGGGTCCAGTATGGACTTGGCACTAGCACGGGCCTGGCACTGGGTGTCGGGTGCCTTCCCGAAGTGGCTGATCCTCAGCCAGGGCCCCGGGCATGGGTAAAGGGCAGCACCGTTTTGGGGAGCCGGACACCGCAGTGTGGGGTTTGAGCTGGGGATGGGGTGCGGTGTGATCCTCCCGAGATCCCCCCACGCCCCGGGGTGCCTGCCATAGGGAAAGGGAAGCGCTTTCTTGCAGGGATCCGAGTACCCAGACGGGTCAGAAACGCTCGCGGGCTGTTGGAAGGTTGCTCTCATTGCTGGGAATGTTTCTCAAGAAGCAGGACTCTGTTCTGAGGAAGCCTCCTTTTGCAGGACATGTTTAACTCTGCTTTTCTCCTTCCATCACTAGGTTTGTGTACTTGGGAAGTCTGAAGCAGTTCTCCTCAAACCAAACAGGTAAAACTACTTGTATTGTAGGAATATTGCTTAAAGGCTTCAGTTGCAAGCAAGCATGCAAATTTTAGCAAATTATAATGCCAGAAAAGGTTTTTTAGATACAGGCCATCCATTTTTTTCTCAGGAAGTTTAATGGTTCAAAGCAGGGGTGTTTGATGAGAAGGTTGTATGACCAGAAAGGTATCCAGTCTGCTCTAGAGTATATAGATATGTGCGGGCCTGTAGTTAATTTTAAGTATGTAACTTGGTATTCAAAGTTTCTTTAACATGATGTTAACTACTAAGAACAAGCATCCTGAAACAGACTTAAGTTTGAGCATTTATTCGTGACTGCATAGTTTTCTTTCAGCTAATGATTAATTTCTTCCAAAGTGGAGAATGTAGTATTCTTATGCTTACTTCTAAACTAAAATTCCTCTGCTTCTCACCCCTCCCCCCGCAATACTTCTACATTTTCTTCCTGCTGACTGGATATTGTATGCACTATACTTAGTTTCCACATTTGAATTCTCAGGATCCCTTGGGATTTAGCTAAAGTAAACACACCCATTTTAGTTTGACTGTGAGTTGGTAGTGCGTAATAACCCTCAATGACTAATGATTCAAAGATAATCCTGAGGTTGTATAGTCTAGTCTCTTAGTGAAAGTTTACTTTTCATAGGAAAAAGACACCACCCCAGTAATAAAAGTACAAATTCTTTGAGTATATGACTGACTTTGGCTGAATATTGTCTTGTATACTTGAAATGTGCTGTGCCACAGATATGTTAAGTGTCTGGTTTTTTTTTTATAAGTACAGAACTCACAGGTTGCCATGTTCATGTTGCTTGCGTTTGGATCGCTACTAATTCTGGCTAATTCCCAAGCTGAAAATCTTACTGAATTCAGAAACATTCCAGAAGAGCCATTATATAGCTACAAAGCTATCAACTTGCCAGATGAGCATATTCCCTACTTTCTGCACAATAACCAGCATATTGCTGGCATCTGTAAGCAGGACTCTCATTGCCCATATAAAGTAGGTGTGCTTTTGTTTGTTTGTTCGTTCAAATGTAATGTTGGGGTGGTTTGTTCCTAGAGTCACAGCAGTTAACGATGGTGATGAATTGCGCTCCTTGTCAATTAGTCAGTTCCACTGGGAATTGAATTGTTGCTTTTGAAATAGTTATATGGGGCTCTTCCTGAATCTGATGCTGTCACAGGACTGGATTTTTAACGAATGATTTTGCAAGATTTTTATCCCCCCTCTCTTAATTGTTACAGGGCTGAAATGATGATCTTAATCTGAATGACGCTTGCACATGTGAAAGGTGTTTGAACTAAGTACAATTAGCAATTTCTAGGCCTGTGATTTTTAGCATGCTGTAGTACTTTTGCGGAAGTGCCAAGGGTATAGGCAAATCAATGAAATGCTGATTTAATCTTACCCTGTGGTTGCATATAATTCATTCACCTGAAGCAAGGACATTGAACCTGAGGATCCGGGCCACGTGTGGCTTGGGAGCAATTCTAGTGTCTCTCAGGCTGGAGCTGCTTCGTAGAGCTGGGGATGGGAGCTGTGCTCCCCGTTCTCTGGCTTTCTACAGAAAGCACTGCAGAAGCTGATGTTTCTAGATTTGCCTGGGGAGCAGTGGTACACTCAGCCTGGAGCTTTGAGTGCTGTGCTTTGTGTGAGCTTAGCTTTGTCACCTATATCTGTCAGCGATGTTAAAATTTTGGCATCCTACTCACTGGGTCAGGAAAAGTGGGTGTCCTGGAACAGGCATATTAAAGACAAGGGTAATGTTGCTGTGCATGTGTGTCCTCTTTGGAGCCTCTGTTGTGCATAAAGAATCTGAGTGTTCTTTCTGAAACTCTGAAACTTTTTTTGAAAACAGACCAAATTGAAAGCCTTTAATGCAAGATTTATTACCAAGAGGTAGTGTATAAGCTAGCAACAATTTTGTTGTTGAGTAACCTGATTCAGTTATTCTGTTTTACAGAAATACTTGAAGAAACTAAGATCCTGCTGGGGTTATGAGAAATCTTGCAAATCAGATTACAGGTTCAGTTACCCAGTGTGTGATTATGTTGAAACTGGATGGTGAGTTTCATTTTAAATGTATAAAGTACAGTATGTTAAAAAAAGAGTATAGTGCTCACTTTCACATTAGCTGTGAAGTTAACATTATTGTGATGTTTAGAATTTAAAGGATGATTCTTTGTGGAGATATGTGTGTATATATATGTGTGTATTTATAGATAACATACGTCTTTTAACGTGATTTTTAAAATTTAACTTTTTAAGGAAGAAAATACTGTTTGAAATGCTTCCTGCCACAATGTTTTCATTATTTCTGATTTAGCCTTGAATTCAGATTCCTAAAATAACTCTGGATTTCCTTTCTTAGCTTGAAAAACAGAGGAAAAATGTTGAAAAAAATTTATACCCTTTTACGGGAGAATAGCTTTAAATTGTCATTGATGTTTTCACTTACATGCAGCTGATAAATTGCTTCCTGTTTTGCATCTTAAATGTCAATAAAGTAACTGGCTGGCTCTTTGTTCCACTTTCAATGGGAAAAATGTTGTCTGTTAAAGTTATTACTAGAACTAAGCAACAGACCTTGATTTTTCTTTTTCCTCTCTCCTTCATACATTAGGGCAAGTGACATTGAGACAGCCCAACAGATATTCTGGAAGCAAGCTGACTTCGGTTACATTCGAGAACGGCTCAGTGAAATGAAAACCCATTGTAAGCCTGCAGCAACAGTAGGTATTTCTGATAGATATTATACTTTTCACTTTTAAACATAATTTTTGTTATTGATAAAATCCTACTTGTTCTTTTCTTAACAGGGAGATTCATCTCTGACCTGTTCTCAATACCTTCAGCATTGCAGAGCAACAAACTTGTACATCGATTTACGAACTATAAAAAGAAACCACGACAGGTCTCTGATTTGCTTATGTTATAGTAAAACCAAGGGATGGCAGGGAAAAGGACTTCAGAATTTGTTTAACAAAGCTGGTGTGCTTGTTGCCATGGGCTTTATGGCTGATCAGAGACTTGTTGCTGAAGTCCTGTTGAGATCTACACCTCGTGATTGCTGTCTGCTGCTGCTGTCAGCAGTACAGCTTATTTGAAAACTTAAGCTCTCAGTTTTATGGAACGATGATGGGTGATTGAAATCCTCCCTTCTGATGGAAGAGAGGAAGACGTTTCTTTGTCTTCAGTCACATCCTTTCTTGATCAGGTGATGTGCAAAGTAGAATTGTTTTTGTATGAGGGACTGAGAAGACCTTTCCTATGCTAGGTGCCTTTATACCAGAACCAGGAATTGCATTTTTAGATACTGACGAGAGATCTGAACCTGGATCTCCCACATCCCAAATTAAAATGCTTCATATTGGAAAACTGGGTTAAAAAAACATACCACTGATGCTGGCAACACTCATTTTTCCTTCTGCCTTATCTTTGAAGTCAATGTTTTGGGCATCTGACTTGAAAAGAGCTGGTTCATGACTGTGACGTTAATACCCTTCAAAATAGGTTTTGTCATCCTCTCGGCCTATCCTAAAAGCTAATTTAGCCAGTGCTTTTAGTTGGCAATTTGTTTTCATGAATCCTGTTCTTGCACCTCACTCCTTGTGTGTTGTATAAAATTCTTGGGTTACTAACTGGGTTGTGAAATCTATGTGTAATTTCAGTGAGAAATTTTTGTTACTAAAAACAAACAAACAAACAAACAAAAAACCCAACTAGTGATGCTTCTGTAAGTAATCATGTAGAAAAATCTAGTTAAATTATTCATTTGGGTGTGTGAAAATGATTCCTAATAACATTCTGGGTGGATTAGTGCTGTTTTTTAAATTGATGTGTAGAACTCCAAAGACACCACTATCTTTATTTGGGAATTGTGGGAAATGCTTGGTTTATGCTGAAGAAAATACTCAGGTTTTAAATATGTGTGAAGTACCTTGCTGAATTGAGATTAACTAGCACTGCCTTGAGTATGTAATCGAGATTGCAGAGCACTTGTAGCACCTTTGCACAAAAGCTGATAGACTCTTACTAATTTGCATTAGATTCAAAGAAGACTTTTTCCAGAAGGGAGAAATTGGAGGTCACTGCACCCTTGACGTTCAAGCATTTTTGGCTGAAGGTCAGCGCAAGAGCCCTCTGCAGTCTTGGTAAGAATCGCTTGTCAAGGCTGCTTCCAAGTTCACTTACTAATTTTTTTTTTTTTTTCATTGGCATTAGCAGCTGTGTGTAGGGGATTTCCTACTGAGGAAATAGTTGCTCTTTTCTAAGGTCAATTTGCGAGTTCATATAAGATACCTCTAGTAATTACACCTATGCAGAATGTTCTGAACCATGCTATGTGTCCTGTCTAATTTACAGCAGCAAAAGATCTGAAAATGTCTTGTAATTTGAAGTTCTAACCAGGTGTTTTCTGGACAAGATGCTGGTTGTATGCCTGATCTACCTGTAGGAGGAGACAACTGTTTTGTTGTGAAATGCCTTGAAGTTTGCAGTTGTGTTTTAGTTCACACAATCCTTGGTGATGCAACGACTGATCTGGATATATATTCATATGGTGTTCCCAGGGAGCCTGTGTTTGGAATGTGAAATGGGCAGCAGTCTACAGGCTGAGTAGGAGGTGCAGAGGGTGCTTTGCAGTAGCTGGTTAAGTATCACGGGTTGCATGTTAGCACTTCAAAGCTGCGTTGCTAGTTAACTGATGAAACATGAAGGAATTGGACCCATTAAGGTCCATAAAAGAATTAATATTTATGCTTCTCTCATGTTTTAATTTTTTTTTTCTCATTTTGCATTGATGGTCAATTTTAGTTAAGAATAGCTGCAGAGGAGGAAAAGACTTTTCTTCTCCACCTGCTGTTGTCATCTCAACTGCTCATCCTTGTTTAGATCCAGGAATAATAAATGTTGCATCTACATTCATTATTCTGACCAAAGCATGAGAATCTTGCTGAAATATCTTTGGCAATGTAGGTTGAGTTGGATAGAATCACAGATCTAGGCTCTAAGGCTCTTTCTTACATCTCTGCTGCCTTGATTTGTAGATCAAAGATGCTGTGCGCTCCTGAGATCAAAGGCAGTGTTTAACCTCTTGAAGCTCATAACCTGAAGAACCTTCCATTACAATTTCAAATCATTTTAATTGTCAGACTCTATCAGTTTTCAGCAGTCCTGTTAAATCAAATGGACTGAATGAACAGTTACTGTATCTTAGATGTATGAGGTACATTTGTTTAAGTGTGTTAATGACAAAGCATGTTGTGTGTGATTGAATCTCTGTAGGTTTGCAGAACTCCAGACATTTACTGCATTAAACTTCAGGCCCCTAGAAGATGAGAAGTGTGATGTTGTTATTGAAAAGCCAACATACTTCATGAAGTTAGATGCAGGTAATTGGTATCTTTATTTTAGCTTTTTTTTATCCTACAGCACTGCAGTAAAAAGACCCCATGTCCAACTTGCCCATCTACATTATGCCTTTGTGATTGTCAAGTTCACTTGCAATATATTTTTATTTTTGAAAAATGATGTGACTTTTAAATTCCTTTTTCTGTAGTTCCATTGGTGAACTTGGAAACTTAGATTTAAATCCTTACATTTTGCCACAGATAAATAAATGAGCAAAAATTTCCTGCCACTTGTTTTGCATAGTCATTGACTCTTGACTGTGTTTTGGCAGAGTTTTTGACTTTGTACCAAAGACTCTTCTCTACAGAGTCTTTGATTTGGCTGTGTTTCTGGATGACAGTTTTTGTACCATGAAACACAAGGTATGGGTATATGTGTCTTGTAGTAAGTGTTCGGTAATTGAGGATTCTATGTGTATTGAATGATATGGAAGAGGAAGCAAAGTTCAAGGGAATAAGTTTTGTTAGTTGATTAAAATACTTCCTCTCACCCACCCCAGAAAAGCCAAAACACATAAAACTAAACACAACCCTGTTTTAATCTTGAAGTTTCAGATTTGGGTGAAAAGCCACTACAGGAAGAAATTAGCTCTCTCATTGCAGAGAGCTGTGGTGAACGCTGTGCAATACTGTACCAAAATTCGTAAGCGGGCAGCACCCAAGCATCTTTAGGAATCAGCCAGTGGTATCTGACACTTTTTGAAGTTCACCAACCTTTTTGTTCATACAGCATATTTTGCAGAAGGGGGTTGTTCAGGTCGTAGACTTACAAACAAGCTGCTGTGGGGTAAGCTATGGTTTAAACTGGATAGTTGTCTGCTGTGTTCTGACCCTGTGACACACTGCAACTGTAAACTGGATTGCCCCTCTTCCCCTGCAAGCCAGTATCTTGTATTTTAAGCAAAGTTGTTGCAGGCCTCTGAACAGTTACCGTGGAAGAGTTGCTGTGCTGTCAATTTGTACCTCTGAGCAGGGTGGTCTAGCTGTGGCTCAGGAGGTGATTTTGTCCAGCTACTTTGTTTTAGGGGAGGTGGGGGAAAATTGCTGTTTGAGCAGTGTAGGAAGCCTGGCAGCCAGTTCCTATCAAGGCAGCTCTTTTTGGTCAGATGCTTAGAAATAGAGGCTGTGTGCACATGGTTCTAAAACTGGGGTGTGGTCTTCACTAGCAAGGAAACTGCACTATGTTACTGCCTTTCTTTCATGGTAGTTTTTTATGCGCCATGGTCTTAAGGTATTAGCTTAAGAAACCAAGAACGAACAAGAATGCTCTGAGAAAAAACCTGAGGAATTACTTGGGCTTTGGCTCATGTACAAGTACAAGTTCAGTCTTGTAGTCCTGCAGACAGAGCTTCCCTTAACCCTAATAAAGCAGAACTAAGATCAGTGCCGAAGGCCTGTTTTAAATATTTCCTTTATGTCTAACTAGCTATTGTTAAAGCAGTAGTTGCTTTCATTTACTTCAGAAAGCAGCTGCAGACTGTAATGAGCAATAGCATGTGAAACTTATCTTTTTCTTATGCTGTCTTTTGGCCGCTCTTCTGATTTCTCTGAACTTTTTAAAAACATCTTTTACTTCGGATTTCTTACCTTGATTCCTTCCCTTTAAATGTTTACTTTTTTAGGGTGTATGAGAAGCATTCAGTCAGAAGCAGGGGAAAACTAACATAAAATGCAGGATACTACTAAGGAAAAAACGCATGAACCAATAAAAAGTGGCGCGAGTAATGTAGTATTTTGCTAACAATTCTTTCTTTCTCAGGTGTTAACATGTACCATCACTTTTGTGATTTCGTCAATCTTTATATCACACAGCATATTAATAATTCCTTCAGTACCGATGTCAACATAGTCATGTGGGACACTGTAAGTCTGCTGTGCTTTTAACCTACTTGCAATGGATTGTATTTCTGCTTTGTAGAGACTGCGAAGCTTTCGGTAGCCAATCCTTAGTTTTCTTGTGGGCTTAGCCGTGTGGAACTGTTAAGTTTTTTGATCTTGTTAATACAGGTGCATGAAAAATAGTCAGGTAAGAGATTTTCTACAATAAACCGTGTGCTGTTTGAACATTACTCCGTAGCTCATCTTTTGCTGGTACATAATTATGCCTTTTTTTTGGTGTGACCTCAAAAATAACATGATCTGTATTTTTAATATGTGGCATTTGAACATTTCCTGCTGTTTTCTGTAGACCTTTTTCTCTGAGAATATTGAACTAGATTTACTCAAAACTGTTTCTTCTATATTTAAAAAGAAATGCAGCTTTGCATCTTTCTAAATCAGTAATGTGCAGCCTGTAACAAAGACGACCACTAAATGAAATCCGTATTATATCAAACCAGGCTCTAATACTTAATTCCTCTAAATACCCTTCTTGCAGTTACTTCTCTCAATCACCTTTTAGAATGACATGATGACATATAAAACAAGTTTTTCAGTAGGGCTATTTCTGCTGTACTGCTGAGTTGAAACCATGACCGTGTTAAAGAGTAATAATGGTTTTACTGGCCAGTATTGAAGTTGTGTAGGAGAGTGTTACACTAAACAATGAAGAAGCTAGGCAATTTGTAACATGCTGGATAACATGTATAATCAGGTCCAGAAATAACACAGTTCTTGACTATGATATTGTCCCACGCCTGTCTTGTTCTTATAAAATACTGGGTTTTCCTTCTGAGTATTTACTGTTGGGACAACTGATATTCAACAGAGAACTGCAAATATCCTCTGCTTGCTATTTAATGATAAACCACTTCGGCTAGAAGAGACCCTTTTTCCTAGTTCTCTTACGTTTTGAAAGCTAAAATAAATGTGCCTGCCAGATAAGCAAGCTCTCTGTATGTTATACAGGGACCTGTTAATGCAGCTCTGATGACTTTCTGAAAAGATCAGATGTATCAGATAGCACTGTAAATTGAAAAGCAACTCTTTTTCTTCTATCGCATTATTAAATCAAATAGCTCTTTCAAATGCACCATTCAAAGTAAGTACTGTCACAGTACTATCATTTTAAATGTCTTAACTGCTCAGTTTGCTTGGGTTCATTACCATGTACAACCAGATGATGGCACCAGCTAACTGCTGATGGACTGTCTATGCTGATTGAAAGATGGACTTGAGCTTATTCATTCTCCTTTTTTTTTTTTTTATGTAATTAGATTTGGCCATACTTCCTAGCTACTGTATAATCAGTGCACTGTTCTTATTAAACAGTGATGCCCTTAGATGTAGGTTAAACAAAGCAGAAAGTGAGTAGGAAATCCATGGAGTGTTGATTTGCAGACTATCTCTGAAAATGTAGGAAAGCAATGTTTATAAAGCACTTCTAAAGAGAGCAGATAGGGTTAGAAAGCACAGCTTTGAAGATCAGTTCTCTACTTCTAATCTGGAAGAGCAATTCTTGTAATATAGATGGCCAGAAAGTAGTATGGATTGTAAAATTCATTAAAACTTAATGGCAGAAGAAGGGGAAGGAAGCACGTCTTCAACTGAAGGAAATGTATCACCCTTTAGATTCTTTTACATTTCACTAGATGTCTGCTGTCATCTGTGGTCATTTGTAGTCTTATTCTCAAATTTCTTGTTGAGAATACTTCCATATAACTTTCCAAGCACCCTGAACCAGCTCCAGAGTTGAAAGGAAGCTTTAAGCAAGAATCTGTACCAGGGCTACTGCGGTCATATTTAATTGCATTCAGAGAGCAAGAGATGGTGACTCTTAGCCCTCACATGTGTAGGAATTATTACAAATATGAAGGTAAGTGCCCCTGCTGGTAGGCCAATGTTGTAGGGAGTAGATGGTTCTTAAAAGGTTCCACAGAGCATTGCTGCAAAGGGGGAAGTCTTATACTGCCCTATAGAGAAACTTCTTGGTAGCTTGTCAAAGTAATGCAAAACATGGTTTCCTGGCTGTTTCTTCCATCAAATCAGATCATTGCCTTCAATTTGTGATACAAGTGACTATCCCAAAACAGAGGCATATGTGAAACAGGCTTGTTGTGACTCCTTACTTCAAACATTACTGCTGCACTTGAATTCCCAGGCGGTTTTTCAGTCTCAGGAGTCAAGCCTTCTACCATCCCTGTGTTTCTGTTACTTCAAATTTAACTTGTGTTCTGTTGACTCTGGGGAAGGTAGTAGGTACTCCTTGCTCCTGCTGAAGAACTTGTCTAGATTGCTCATTTATAGAACTGTTTTATTAAAAATTAATTATGTGACAGGTAATTTGAGTTAACTGCCATTGTAAACGCAGGGTTTAGCATTCTGTGTTCTGTGCTAGGCTGTCTTAAGTCCCATGGTGGTGATGCGCGTGTTAACTGTATGTTAAAACTCGTATATAGAACTTGTAAATCAAGAAGAGAGTTTTTATATGCATTTATGTAATCATTATGCCCTTGTGTTTTTTCCTTTCCTCCTAGAGCTCATATGGCTATGGTGATCTATTCAGTGAGACATGGAAGGCGTTTACTGACTATGAAATAATACACTTGAAAACGTTTGACTCTAAAAGGGTATGGAATTTTGTACTTTGTTTTAATTCATAGTCACTAGGTAGCAAATATGACAGCTTCTCAAGCTGCTTGTGGATATGGGTGTTTCAGAGGAAAGCTTTAATACTTCCCATGCATGTTTAATTTGCGTAATATGAGTATACTACCTTACAAACAGGAGGCAGAGCTGTAACTTAATTCTGTGGCTTTATAAAGATGGACCTAACTTTTGTGTGTAACGAGAGGTTATATTTACATATTGGTTTCACTTCTGCAGGACCCACTACTGAAGTTAAGGGTTTTCAAATGGTACTAAGTTTTCTGATTCCTACTGAGGTGTTTATCTTCCCCTGCAACTGTTAGTATACCTGCTGCTTATCATAAAAAAAAAAAAAAATTCTTACTCCCACCAAAAAAATGTACCCATTCGTTCAGAGCTTATTCTAATCTCTTAAGTCCCTTAAAGCCTGTCTTAAACTCTCTGCTGGTTTTCTTCTATTTAGTTCATGTTTGTTCTGTTTTGGGGGTGGTTTTTTTACCTCTTCCCACACTTGCATCTGTAGCATCCTAAGTGAGAGCTCTTTTGGGATCAGGATTGTCTTTGTTCTATTCATTTGCACAGTCAAGGAAGTGAGGATGTTCTTGACAGGAGCATGTAATTGCTAGCTCATTAAAAGCAGTGATCCCACTGAATGAGCACGGAATGTGCCAGCGGAAGGTAGCGGTGCAGTGTAACTTCTTGTGATCTTCCTTTGCAGGTATGCTTTAAAGAAGCAGTCTTCTCATTACTGCCTCGAATGCGTTATGGCTTGTTTTATAACACACCATTGGTAAGTTCTTTTTATCCATCTGCTGTGTTAACCAGTTGCGTGTGTGACGGTATAAAATCTGAGCTAATGAATCTCTCAAATATATAGCTGAGCTATCGTGAAACGTACTGCATGGAAAGTTTATGCAACTCCAAATGAAATGATCTTTCCTAAGGGTGAGGATTTTGAAGTTACTTTAGCTGGTTAATAGTAACTGGTTGTGTGCAATCTCCTATGTCCCAGTTCATGAGATGCATATTATTCCTCTTTAATGGGTGGGCACTGTGAACTTAATGGTATTTTTGTAGAACACAAGACCTTCTAAACTGACAGACTTTCCCGGTGGTATTAGCTCATGCATTCAGGCTGTAACACTGTGGAGAGAGTTATATTTCTTACTAAATGAAAGTGCCACTTGTGTTGCAGTGAATAGGGACATGTTTAGCGCAGTGCATGATACTAGGCTTTTGTTCCACAAGAATGGCAAAAAACTGATAACAAAGAGAGGTTTTCTGAGCAAAATAACTTTTTGTATTAACAGTTACTTTTTTAATTTCAGATCTCTGGCTGTCACGGTACAGGGTTATTTAGAGCATTTTCTCAGCATGTGTTACACAGATTAAATATCACACAAGAAGGACCCAAGGTATGATAACTGAATAATAAAATTGTAATATGGAGATGATGGCTCTTACCAGAGAAACAGCATTAGCAAGCTGGACCCAGTGGGGAATAGGGGCATATAGTGCACTTTTTGTCCTTTTATGTGATGCTTGGGATTTTTTTTTTCCCAGTAAGTCAGCCTGTTCTGTAAAGGCCTTCAGCAAACTTTTGTGTATGTTTGTGAAAGTTGCCCTCGTGTCTTATTTCCATAGGACAGACTTTAGAACATCCTCCTTCCAACCCTAGGATCTCTTCCTCATCTCCATTCTCTGTGCTCAAGGGCTTTGTGTCCTTCCTAGTTAAGCAAAATACAAGGTACATGGTCTCTTCTGGAGCAAGCTGACGAGGTGCTGTCCTTGGGTCCAGCAGAGGGGATCCCACAGAACAATGCAGTGAGCTTGCTCTTTATTGATCCTCATAGTTACTGCTGAGCTCAGATCAGAGGAGGAAATGATTGAATCTGGTCCTTCTGATCCCTGCCCGGTACCATGTGCCTGGCCCTGGGCTTCTCTGTTGTACAGACTGGTAGTTTTTGCAAATTGTTGCAATGGCTGCATTGATGGATATGGCAGTTCTGGACTTCTTGAAGTATTTGCTAGAGAGTAGCCTACATGTTATCGCCAAGGCGCACACATTCAAAGCACTGCACAGGCATTTAGTTATTCTTCTCCTGCTGACACTAATGGGAGTCATGCAGTTAAATCTCTTTATTTCATTTGGAACACTTACCCCTGTGAGTCCAATTAATTTAAAGAGGTAAAAGGAGGAACTGTTATAGAAGTAAAATGTTTTTTTTCCAAGGATCTTGTGCACAACCCATCCTGAAAGCTGCTTTCCAAAACTACTGTATAATGTGTAATACAAAGGCTCTTTTGTGCTGACTAAAATAAATCTTTCAGAAAATGTTTTATTCTTTGTTAATAGTCAGACTTTCACAAAGTTTTTGACACTTTTAATCTGTTGGAAAATACTATGTGAATTTTAAGGTGGTTACATCATCTATTACATGGGGAGGGAACATATATAGTTGCTCAAATAATTGCCAAAAGTAAATATGGAAGTGTTTGAGGTTTGTTTTGTGAGGTCTGCCTCATAGTTAATACACTGTTACGTCTTTCTTTTTAGGATGGGAAAATTCGAGTCACAATACTTGCACGCAGTACGGATTACCGGAAAATATTAAACCAGAATGAGGTGTGGTCCTTTTTACTTTTAAAACAAATTTATCAGAAGTTAAATTTTGCTCATTTAATTGATTTTTTTTTTTTCAGGTACAGCCGAGACATCTATCTGCTGACAAATCTTGGACAAATATGTTCAGTACTAATATTAATTTCTTCCAATATGTCTTCTAGCCAGTCTGTTTCTGTACACCAGCCACTGAACCTTGCTGCCCTTTGTAAATACCCAATGGAAGACCACAGATGTAATACTAAAAGTATTTCCTCTTAACAAACAGACACTGCAGAGCTTCTGATAACATTAAATTATTTCACTTTCAGATTGTCTCTCTTATTTCTAGCATCCCCAGTGTTGAAGGCTCTAACAAAAACCTTTGTTATGCTTGCAGATTAAAATGCATAAGCTATTGTATCTGAGTATGTGCATTCAAAAATTAATGAATTTTCATATTGATTCACATTTTCAAATCATGCAACTTAGTGAACTTTTGGTGTAGCTTCTCTTGGGGTAGAATGATAATATCTAATGTTTTCATACATGTCTTCATTCTTAGCTGTTAGTGCCTGACAGAAATGAATTGGCATTATCATCCCCACCTTATATAGGGAGAAACTGAGGCTTGTTTGATGCAGTAGCTCAGTGGCAGAATAGACAGAGCGCAGATGGCTAGATCTGTGTCTTATCTGCTAGGCTATTCACAGCGCATGCCTACACTGCTACACGTAGTATGTTTTCTGGTAATGAGCACATGACAGAAAGGGAGAAGTTAATCTTATCTTTACTACACTTTTGTAAAAGAAAATACTTCGCTCTTTCTCCCTCTTCTGGTGGCTATGGATTGGAGACTTAGACAAAGCCCTTTTAGGTTAGAAGCCCAGGCTCTAACCTGGTTTCACTTCTCATGTGAGTAGGAGTCTGACCTAGTAAGGTATTTTTGAAAATCCTTCTAGCTACCAGCTTGCTTCTTTATGTATTGGAGTATCTTTTGGAAATCCAACCATATCTTCCCCCTATTCCTGGCAAAACTCCTACTAGTTTGAGTGATTTAGGATTGGGTCCTGGAACATGTAAAAGTCAACAGTAGCCTCTGTGAGAGTGCAGGAGATCCAAGTCTCCTCTCCAGGGGTTGCTCTGGCAGGAATAATGTATATATCTTAGGTGGGAAGGCACAAAAGGAGGGGAACTGCTCCTTTATATGGCAGTGACAGTATGTTCTGTCTCACAAATTGTATTCCCTGGTGGGGAGGAGGGGGGTGTAAAAATGATCAGGAGTGCAAGGGAGGAATTAATTGAAGGAGAACACCAAGTCATTGCCTTTTTATTTTCCTTCTTAGCTTGTGAATGCTTTGAAAACAGTATCGACGTTGGAGGTCAAAGTGGTAGACTACAAATACAAGTACGTAAGTTGGTAGAAGAAGCTAGTGTGATCTCATGCTGCCTATGGCTGGTGAAAGCCGTTTGCAGGCAAAGCTACATATGCCCCAATGTCTTACCTTTGCAAAATCCAAGCACTGGTAAGGAAGGAAGAATGTTACTGAGGGAGTGGTGGGTGAGCTAGTTAAGCACTCCCATTCTATGATACATTACTTAGGAATGAATCTCTAGAGTTAGTAGGCTCAGGTTAAAGCTACTATATGATGAGCAAGTTTTGAAATCACTTTCCTTTCTGTTTCCTCCCCTCTCCCAAAAACAGCTGTGTTCCCATCACCCTTTTGAATTTGCTAATGCTCTGCAGTGACTGTGGGTCAACAGGGATTTCTCTTGTATGACACTAGTGTCCTATTTTATATGACCCTTAGTTTAGTAACGAGTAATAACTCAGCTTATTTGCTGCTCTGGTGGCCCCTGAAGACACAGCTTGAGTTTAGTTTGTGGTGCCCAGATGTAGTAGGCACTGTGCCAGAAAGAAGTGGCTTGAAGAAGTTCCCAAGTGGTGTATGCCTGTGCCAAATGGCAGCAGCTCCCATCTACTCAATGGTGCTGTCATGGGTCATGCAGGAAGGGTGAGAAACTGAAGCAGCAGTGAGAGATCAGTGTTTTGGCCGAAGCAGAGACAGTGTGAGGAAGTCAAGTTGCTTCTGATTCTCCTGTCAGTGAAAGCACTTGAGCAATCTAATAATAGAAAAGAGGGTGGATACCCTTGAGAGGGCATCTAGACCACCCCACTTGTTCGTACACAAATGAAGTGTGTTGTAATTTCCCTTTCCAGTTGTCTGACTTCTCTTGCAATTAAGTATCTTTAGTCCATTCTTTCCTTGTGTGCTCAGGGAACACCTTGTTATTTAAAGAGAATACTTTATTTGGGGCTTACAGTCAAAGGATGGGAGAGAGTGACAGTTCCAGGAGCTGAAAAAAGCCTGGTTTCCTTATTTCTGCTTGATGCCCTATGCATAAGTTCAGGTTGGATATCTGCACCTTTAGGCGGGAAATGTATACTTCTACATTTTGTTAAAAAAACTCCTTTATGTTGGTTTTTTTTTTTGTCTTTAAAGGAAGTGATACAATTGGTTTTTTCTTAAAGGCAAGTAAAAAAAACCCCAAACTTATATAGACTTCAACTTGTACCAAAAAAAAAAAATCAAATTTTTGGAACAGACTCTTGTGAAGTTTTGAACCCTGTCTGCATTTCTTTTACTTCCATGCTGAGTTATTGCTGGCTGCAGCATTCGTGATTCTTAGTATTGTTCCTTGAAAAATCAATTCTCTCTTTCAGTATTTCCTTAAGTTAATTTTGTGTTTTCTACATGTAACTAATTCTTGCTGAGATGAATAGGCATGCCAGATCACCATTTTTGTTGTGTTGTCTGCAGGGAACTTGAATTTTCAGAGCAATTGAGAATTACCCACAACTCTGATATATTCATTGGGATGCATGGAGCTGGACTTACCCATTTGCTCTTTCTACCAGACTGGGCTGTTGTTTTTGAACTGTAAGTCTGTTTCTCTCTTTCCCCTCTTATATCACAACTGCTAATGTCTGTTCATATGTGTTAATGAAGCACTTTCCCTTGCTAGTATTTGACTATGAATGTTTGTTTTGCATCCTTGTCTAGACTTCTTTTTGGCAGTCTCTTCTGGGAATTGAAAGTGAGGAAGCTTTCATTGTAAAATATAGTGTAACTATATCATACAGGTTTAGCCTGTGATTTCTTAAGATGCTGTGGTATAAATAAAATGCAGTCTGGTCAACAATTGCTTGGGGAAAATGGCAAAAAAAGAGAAAGTCTCACTGGTCAGATTCTGCCTGGTGAGTCTGAGATTTAATGATATTTTGGTGATCCAGGTGAATTGATTACATAAGATGCATGTCCAGGGTGTTAAAGATCCCCCTGAAGGTTATTTATATACTCCTTTCTATACTCAGGACACGAGCACCTGCTTGCTGGCCAAATTTAGCTGAGTGTCATTCTCTTTTATCTAAATTTCTCTAGTAGCTTCCTTTTAAACATATTTTCATAGAATCATAGAATAGTTTGGGTTGGAAGGGACATTTAAGGGTCATCTAGTGCAACCTCCTGCCATGGGCAGGGACATCTTCAACTGGATCAGGTTGCTCAGAGCCCCGTCCAACCTGACCTTGGATGTTCCCAGGGATGGGGCATCTACCACCTCTCTGGGCAATCTGGGCCAGTGTTTCACCACTTTCATCGTAAAAAATTTCTTTCTTATTTCTAGTCTGAATCTACCCTCTTTTAGTTTAAAACCATTTCCCCCTGTCCTGTCGCAACAGGCCTTACTAAAAAGTCTGTCCCCATCTTTCTTATAAGCCCCCTTTAAGTATTGAAAGGCTGCAATAAGGTCTCCCCGGAGCCTTCTCTTCTCCAGGCTGAGCAACCCCAGCTCTCTCAGCCTTTCCTCACAGGAGATGTGTCCATCCCTCTGATCATTTTTATGGCCAAATTTTGTTGCAAAGTATGGTTGTTAATAGACACTCCAGTTCTATAGAACTAAACAAAGATGCTGCACACTTTTCAGAAGGGCACTGAATTCTCCATCCGGGAAAATTCTGCTTAAAGCCTCTGCTGTGGGAAGGCTGTGGAAGCTGGTGCTTTGCAGCATCATCTTGGCTTGAGAACATTTTGTCCAGTCTCCAAATAAGTTCAGGAACCCATTCCCAAGAGCTGCTGCAGCTGGACAGGGGCACGCCTCTTAAGAACAGATGGTAGCCCTTGTTGTTGTTTTCAGTGGAGTAGAACTTGTCCATGGTTTCGGAGCCTTAGAACTGGACAACAAACATTTTGGCCTGAAGTTTTTTTTTTCCTGTTTCACCCTGGTAAACTTCAGCACAATCTCTGTAGGTAAATATGTTTTTTCTCCCTGCCCCTAGATACAATTGTGAAGATGAACGTTGTTACCTGGATTTGGCAAGGCTGAGAGGCATTCACTACATCACTTGGCGAAAAAGGAATAAAGTATTCCCTCAAGATCAGGTAATGATGGCCACTGCTGGAAGGGTGGGTGCTATAACTTGAAGCATTTAAAGGTTGGCTTGGTTTACCTATCTGTGTTCTGATACTTGAAATATGGTTTTCATTCTTTAGACCAAATTAACTTCTCTGTTGTGAGTAAGAAATCATTTGACATTAATGGCTGAGGGAAGAAGAGAAATGAAATTAATTGGCCATGAATCCAAGCCATCCATAGCATTGCTGTTATGCAGTTACTTTGCTGACTCTTGCCTCAGAGCAGATCAGTGGATCAGAAATAATAAATTAAAATGGCAGATGCTCAATTTTTTTCCCCTACCTTTTGAATGGAAGATGTACTGAATTTTTTTTCTGTCTAAAAGGCCTTATTTCATTTTTCTAGGGACACCACCCAACGCTGGGAGAACATCCAAAATTTACAAACTACTCCTTTGATGTGGAAGAATTTATGTATTTGGTGCTTCTTGCTGCAAATCATGTTTCACAGCATTCCAAGTGGCCATTTAGGGTAAAACATGATGAATTCTAAATCAGACTTCTGACTGAAATATTATTTTTAAATAATGCTCCATAAAAATACTGTAACAACATAAAGCAAAATGCTGGTGTGAAACATGTAAACCTCTACGAGGGAAATAACCCATCATTAACTTGTCAAACCACTTCTTAGCACCATACCTTGTCTTTATAATCCCTCTCTCTAATTGTGGAAGTTTTTGATATGTAAAAACTATTTTTCAGAACTCTTCTTGGTTTTTGCACTGTATTTTTGCATCCCAAATTCTGTAATACTTGTCCTTATACAAAGATATGTCCATCCATTTCATGTAAGATTTTCTGGGGTAGATACTAATCTTGTAATAATTCATGCCTACTGTTTTGTGAGGAAGTGCTAGGGGATGGAGAGTGTTACAACATGGTTTCTCGGTATAGTCTCTCTGGGAATGAAATAGGCCTGTCAGAGCTCCTCTTTTTAAGAAGCTGGATGCTTTTATACTATAGTCTGTACCTGTATGTAAAAATCTGAATAGGAATTGCTATTGTAAGACACTGCCCAGTATGTCATTTGAAGTCAAGTTACATGACGCAGCAGTTCCAGGATGGCTGGTTAGTTCCTTTCCGTCACCGTCCATGTCATTGCTGTGCCTTGTCCCTGTATTGTTTCTAGGTTTGAAGATCTTCCTTTGTAAAATAGTGGTTGTAAGAATGAAGTGGTTAAGCAAGCTTTAATTTTTGTTGTTTGTTTCAACAGACACTGCAGACTTCTATTTCAAGTTTAGAAACATTTTCAAGTTAGAGAGCAGAGTCTTACGTTTTTGCATTTAAATATAAACTTTGACTCTTCTCCCTATAGTTTTAAATGCTAAAATATAACAGGTCTGCTCAGTAGGTTTAATCAGTCTTCTATCTCAAAGCAGGTAAATCTTTTCCGAAGTGAATACTTAAGACTTCAGGTAAACTGGGTGTTTCTACTTTTTCATATGAAACAGCACTCTGCAATGGAAAACCTGAGCAAGTTGGAATAAAACTTGAGTCTTTTTGAGGATGCTAAATGGAATGGACTTCTAGTTTTTTTTATGACAAATGATGAGATGCATAGGGTGTCTTTCAGCTGCAGCTGAAAGGCAATGAAGTCATGAGGAACCTTGTTCTTGGAGTCATTAAAAGCCTAATCTATTAATATTCTTGTTTTCTCAAAATGTCGAAGAGTCAATCTAGAAAACTTTTGAAAATCCTTCCAAAGCCAGTAGTTTGCTGTTCTCAGTGAAGGAAATATTAAGCCAAAGCAGAGTTCTTTATAAGATTCCCTCCGCAGCTGACTTGTTGGTGCTAGTGGGGGGAAAAAAAAGGGAGTAGTTCTGTTGTTTTAAGTAGGACCAGAAGGATGTGTGGAAGAATCAAGTTCAGTGAGATAAAAAACAGAGTTCTGTGTTAAATTATGGATTTTTTTGAGAATGTATTCCCATGATAGACTTGCAGTATAATCATACAGTCTCAGTGGCTTGAGGCAGAGCATACATTTGTATGCAAAAGCAGGACAGTTACAGTAAGTGTAAACATTTCACTGGTATAACTGTGGATATTATTGACTTCCACTCTCCAACAGTCATAGGCAATTTCACAGAGAGTAGGTACATTTACTGACCTGCCTATACTGGTAAAGATGAGTTACTGTAAGCATAATTTTCATATAGATCTCTCACGACCTTAAGCAGCACATAGGAAAAGCTAGATATAGCTGATACACAAGATATGTTAAGATATCTGGTGCAATTCTTAGTGTAATGTATTGTTTTACTGATGGATAAAACTGTTTTACTTTAAAGAACCATAGAAGCAAAATTGCACTTCTCGACATGAATAAAAAAAGGAAAAAGAGCCCTTGAGAAATATAATTTCCTGTATTTGTGTGTGGTGGTGTTTTTTTTTTACCTTGTGGGATTTTTAAAGAAAAAAAATGTGTAAAACTTAAGTCAGTAAAATGTCTGAGTTTGAATGAAACCAACTCAAAGACGACATTTAACTATAAACTGTATACAGGTATTTGATAATTTTTTAATAAAAAGCTTTTTAATTAAAAAAAAAGTGTAAAATTTTTGGTCAGTTTGCCAGGTTTTAGAGGCAAATGTTTTAAATACTACTAATTGCATAGAGTCATGTGTTTCTGCTTTTTCCTGCCACGGCAACCTGATGTTCTGAGATCCAAACTGATATCCAGATTTATTTATCTGGGAATCATTCAGAGGTAATGCTATCATCTGGCACCGATGGCTCTGTTGCTAGGCATTTTAAGCTTGGTTTGTGGAAAACATTTATATATGTTTAACTTTCTGCACTGCAGATGATGCTGTTGAAGCCAGTGTGTGAATGCAGGCGTGTGCTTTAATCTGTACAGAAGCAGCTAAGGAGGAGCTTCTCTTTCAAGCTGTGTCAGGTCTGAGTAGAACAAGTGGTTGAACATATGCCTGAAGGTGTGGAGAGGCTGTGGGGACTTAATCCAAGGGCAAAATATCCTGCCAACTTTCACCAGTTTCAGCAAATTTGAGTGCAGTGTTGACAGTTGATGGCCAACATCATCTTCAGTCTTTATGGCTTAATATTACTGGTATGGAAATACTATTTTGGTTGATTTGGTTGATTAGCTTTACAAGAAGTCACAAAATTATTATTATGGATTAATGGTATTTTGCCAATAAATCCTGAGAGAGCATTTGGACAACAGCAAAGATCTGGCTCGTGCCTTTCTTAAAGAGGGTGTGGGCCATCTTGGTCTGCCTCGAAATTGGAATTTGAGGGAATCCATGAGACTTTTGGGCCACTTGTTCTTTAGGCAGGGTATAGCTCTGGATTATATTTTCCTAACAGACTATAGGAATCTTGTTCCTTGCTACTTCTGATTTTTTTCTTTTTAATCTTTTTTTGGTCTCTCCAAGTTTATTTAAGTTTAGAGTCTGTGTTTAACTGGCACGTTGGCATCAGCGTGATGAATTTAGTTTTGGGACTTAATGAACATTGCCAATCCTGAATGCTTACAGGATTGCCTGTGTTTCATGTACAATGTATACTGAGAGCTGGATTGGAAATAAAAAAATAATTTATGGATGCACATGGTGTCTTTCCTTTTTACGTCAGAAGTCTTCAAGATGTATTCTCAGTTCTTTATTTGTGAAGTTCTGTGGAAGTTGGGTAAGTGTGAGAAATGGTTTGTGATGGGGAGGTGGCAAATCAGGGTTATTAATCTTAAGAGTACAATTATAAATATTAAGGCAATAAATTTTTAAAAGCAATTAAATAATAATGAAATTGTTTAATTTTTGCTGGTAATCTGGCCAGTAGTACCATTAATGAGATAACTCAGGGTTCAGAATGTCTCTTAATCTTTTTTTTTTTTTGTAAGCAGGAGAGAAACTGAAGGAAACGTTCTCCTTGAGAGCTTTTTATCTGCTCGGAATGGTAAAATGTGAGGGGATAATTTTCTTTGATTTCAACATTGAATAATTGTTTCAATTTGCAGTGTTTGCCTTGAAGTTGAGCTCTTCTAGTCCTCTGAACACACGTTTCTCATGGATTGGGCTTTTTGTCTGAAATAAAAGGACTGCTACTAAACACTCTTCTGCCTTTGGCCCTGAAATGGCCAAAGGAGCTTGGTTCTTCATTATTCATTCATGAATTCTCATCATCCTTCTTGCATTTCAGTTCCTCATCTCACAGTGTGGATGTGAGGGTGCTAAGCCCGCAGCTACTGAAGCTACTGGCCTACTCGAATGGGAGCTGCTCCTCCTGTCTACGGTCAGCTTGCGTGAGGGCTCTCTAACTCATTTCAGCCAAAGTCGGCCGGCTTAGCAAAAGCCTGCAGTTCAAACTGTTTGCCACAGACTTGTTTTCCTGCAGATAAGGGCTGTGGTGTGAGGGATGGCTGTGTCAGCTGCTCATCTGGTGTGGCAGTACCTTGAAGCGGGTAGACAGGTCTTGGTTGTGGTTGGGGTAACCTTTCTAGAAGAAGCTAGAACTGGAATAAAATGTCTGAGACAGCCTTTGTGAGCCCAGGTCCGAAGTTTTAGTAGCTTCTGTGTTGGTGGAATTGAGCAATTTACATCAGGGATATCTCAAATAGCTCAGCTGATAAGAGCATTTTGTGGAGGTGGGAGATGCACAGAGGGAATGAGAGGGGGAAGGAGGAATGAGTAAGTGTAAAGGCTGCAGATGGGTAAAATGGGCAGAGAGTCATTCCCAAGCCTGAGGCTCAAAAGACCTCCGTGAACGCAATTATAAATCAAGTGGAATGAGTGGAAACCCCGTTGGGACAAGGCCAAAAATGAGGGTAGCGAGACTGTTATTGTCATAAACTGCAAGGAGGTGCAGGAGGGAGAAACAAAAGGACTTGAATCCCCTGGGTCTGAGCCAGGCGAGGAGGGGAGCAGCACTCCCAGCTGCTGGGGCTCTCGGGGAGAAGGGCCAGGGCTGAAAACCTGGGTGGTGACTTGCAAGTTGTGATAGAGGGAGAAGCTGGAAAGGGCAGAGGAGGTTGGCGGAGGGGTATTTTACCACAGTTTGAGAGAGCTGACAGCCCATTCTGAAACATTTTTATAGGCTACTGTCCTCTCTTAGAACAGTGAAATATTTTTATAATGTAAAATTATATTATAAATAAAAGAATATATTTGTATATAAATAAATTAATAATATAAATATAATATAAACGGAACACTATTTACATAAAATATAAATATATTAAATATAATCTAACCTTAACTGTTCCTGTTATTACAGTTGTCTTTTGGGTAAGGGAATAAAACTCCAAAATAAAGAGCAGACTGTCTTTTCCTTTTGTTTATATTTTCTTCTGTCTTTTCATTTCCCTTGCTATCTTTCCATAGCAAATCAAAAACTTGTACCAGTAGCAAAAAAGAAAAATGACACTATTATTCAGAATGAAAATACTTGAATTCGTTTTGAATATGCATAACCTCTAACATGGCACTGATTTTTTTGACTTGGATTTTTTTAAAATCGGGTCTGGTTTTGGCCGTTAGAAAAGTAGTACGATGTAGTGCACAAAATGTATGAAGAGGGCGAGAAATCAGTTGTCTAGAGCTCAGCTACCCCACCATTTAGAACTGGGGTTTATTTTATGAGTTGTTGAATATCATCAGTTCAGAATTTGAAGTCTGCTTTGTCTGGTCACGTGTTCACGGTCAGTAACGGAGCAGTACGTTATGTTTAAGTTAAGTCTCGTTGCTCTCCTAAGCTTTTCAGAAGAGCAGGCTCGCATTCAGTGCAATGCGGTAGGATCACAGCCTTAGCCAAGGTGCTGCTGCTTGTCCCGGTGGTCTCTGTCGGCTGGAGATGTCTCCTACCTTGGGGCGGACATCCGATTTCCAGGTAAGAACAGCATTTACTGCCTATTTTAGCGGAGTGCAGCAGGTGGCACTAGAGCCTTTCCAATGTTGTCCTGGCTGTTCAAAGGGAATCTCATTTCAAATGCAAAGCGGCAGCTCACGGGGAGTACAACAAAGCAACTGCTCCTGCAGATGATGTTTTTATTTTTCCCCCTTTCTGTTTGTAGAAGGAAAAGCCTGGAAAAAGTTAATCCAGGGAGATTTTAGGTTTTAGCGTAGGATTATTGAGATGCTATAATATCAGAATATTTTTCTTCAGTTTTTCTTTGAGCAACTTAGTTGGTGTTGGAAAATAATTTTCAGTTAATCTTTTGTAGCAAACTGCTGTTTCACATTTTCTTATAAAAACATTTTGTGCCAAACTGTCACTTTTTAGTAGTTAATGCAATTCCTGTTCTGCTGCAAAGTCTTGATTTTCACTTATGCAACACGTTACCTAGTCTTGCAATATATCGTGCACTTTCCACTACCTAATTACTTCTCCCACTTATTTCACTGGAGTGTGTGTGCGTGTGCATATGCATCTGGTGTTGTTGAAAATGTAGACCACTGACGCTCAGAAAATAGTAAGAAAATACTGGAAAATGGCAGAGTTGTTCTGTTTTAAAAAAAAACAATTACCATGAGGACATTTGTTTTTAAAGAAAAGTAATTGTGCTCTGCAGATACCCCTTTTCCAAACTTATCCTGCAGTTGGTCATTAAAAAAGGAATTGATTGACTTTTCTTTGCAGCTTTGAAAACCTTTGAGCTGATGCAGGCCGCTGGCTGCCCCAGGGAGGGATGCGGTGTCCTGCGTTGCCCCTGCTCCTTGGTTAAAGCCGGTGGAGCTGATTTCTCTGCCTGCCGTCTGACCCACAGCTTTCGACAGCTGAGCAAACTAAAAATAAGCTTTAAAAGTTAATACAGGGTAGTAATTGTTTGAATTGCCCTGCAAGAAGGATGGAAAGCAGGTGAACTTTGTAACATGATGGAAGTATTGAAAGAAGGCAGACGCTCTCCCTTTCCGTGACGCAAGAGCAATACATCCATCGTTAACTTTGGTGTTTGAATCAGGGTCTTTGGAGTCCCTCTATGGGCATATGTGATGAAACCTGGAAACTATCATTTTCCTTTCAGTGGTGCAGGGGCGGGCAGACCCTGTGAAAAGAGGAAGACTGCCGTGGACGGTGAAGGCAACAACTGACTGCCAGAAGCTGGCATCTCTCCGCTATCATCCGTGGGTCTGCGTCAGGTGAGGAACGTGGACAGATCCTGAACGTGCAGTGTAGTGTCTGCAGCCCTGGTGGAGACTGCAGCAGGGGTTGTCCCTGTTCGGCATTTGATTTTTTTTGCATCTTCCAGATAATTAAAACCCTCATCACGGTCACGTGTCAGGTACGGGAACCTGCCCCGGCCCTTGGGCTGTGCAGGAGGTGGCTGAGGGGCTGCGTCCGTGACGGGGAGGGATGGTCGCGCTGGTCAGGGCTTTTTGAGGATGCCGGGTAAGAGGGTGCGAGCGCGGCGGTGACCGCCATCGGACATCATTCGTTACCCCATCAAGGGCTCGGCACATCAGTCAGTGAAAAGGTGTGTGTATCGAGCTGACAGCTCTGAATTGTTTCTTCACCAATTACCACGCCAAAGCCTTGATAGCGTAATGAAAGATGCCTCCTACCTATCACTTCATCTTTGTCAAACTGACTGGGTGCTCTTAGTTTGTTATGACTGGGAGAACTTCAGCAGCGTCAGAAAAATAAGCAAGCTTGCCTCTGGTGTAGCAGGCTCAAAGACCGAACAGATGCTGTTAAATAAAGACGCCTCAGTCCAGATGAAAATGTACTTCGGAAAAAACCTCACGGACTGGCTGAGCCCTCAGCTCTGTCTTCATTTGGGACCCAGTGGGGGATGAGAAGTGTAGGAACTTTTCCTTTGCTAGACGTCTTTATACTTAGTAAAGCATTCAGCCTTTCTTATAATTTATTCATTGTGGTCTAGCATAGTCTAAAATATCAGACCTTCCCTCTCTTTCCTTTTACATACGCATTCTTTGATGCCTCTTAATTCATTATTTAAGCAGCCTGCATTCTGCTTTTACAACACGCCCTCCTCCCTGCTACCTTAATATGATCGGCTGTTTGTGTATCTGTGTCAGCAGCTCTCCAGCAGGCCCGGGGCAGGGTGGGCTGCTCTGGTCCCGCTGCCCGCGCCCGCATCGGCTCTCCCGCTCGGTGAGGGGCAGAGGGCTTCGCAGCGAAAGGAGCTCGAGTGCTGCAGCTCCAGCAAAGCACTTCAGGACGTGCTCAAGTGATGCTCGAATGTGTGTTGCTTTGAAGCCTGGGACCTCTTCTGAGTGAGGAAGTGGCTCTGTGGCACTTTAGGTAGGGTGGGATGAATGGGGCACCGTGGCTTTCGGTAGCCAACCGGCCGGGTGGAAACCCCGCTCCTGCGGGGGACCTGGAGTCCCGGCGCATCACGTCCTGCCGCAGCGGCTGCCTTAGCGCTGGTGAAATGCAGGGGGTTCCTTTGCTGGAGGTGCACTTCGAGCACAAAGTATTCCCTGCCTTGTCATTAATTACAAAGGTGGATTACTGTCAACAGGAACAGCTGCAGCTGAAAAATGCCTCTGTACGTTTTGAAGTCTGAGCGATGCTTTGATTTGGGTTCTTGCGAGCAATCTGTTTGCTCCCTGGTGTTTGAATCGCCGCCAAACGCGCCACTTCCCGCCCCGGTTTCTGTGTGTAACGTCTGCAAAGCGGGTCTGCATCCGGGATCGGTGAGTCTGGAAGGCATCATGCTGGTCGTAGCACTACTTTTCCCTAACAAAAGAAAATGTAGTTAGTTCAATGCAGTATATTAAAACAATTTATTAAAAAAAAAAAAAAGTTAAGTAAATTAAGAGGAACACAGATATTCCAAATCTCCTAATGCCCTTAGTTGCAAAACTGCCCTGGATATTATCTATTCAGTGTTTTTAACATTCCACCCAAAGAAAAACTTGGGAATATTTGACCTTCTAATGCATGCTTCAAAGAAAACATTTCCAAATGGTGTGTAAAAATGAATCATTACTTACTTAATAACCGTAATGTTTTCCTTTCGAGTCAGGAACTCATGAGAAAGTCTAGGATTAAAAAACAAAATTGACAGTTTTCTGGTCATTTAATGTAAATTGTATTTTATTGATCAGATTTGAAAGCATTTAATATTAGCTTCGTGCAATGACGTCAATTGAGGATGCTGTTGTCACTTTGGAGACAATAGTGGAAAGTACGAACCCTGTCTGCGTGGCAGAAGCTTGATCTCAGCAGAAGGGACTTGGTTGAAGACATCCCAGATCCCACTGACTCAGTACTCAGCTAAAAATTTTTGCCTTATGTTTTCAAAATGTTAAACAATTTTGCTACTTTCTAAAGTTTTCTGGGTTTTGTCCCCTCCTGATAAAGCAGTGTTTACTTGTTCTCATAGTTGCTTTCTAACAACTCTCCAATATCATATTTACACAGTCGATACTCTTCTGTTGGCAGATTATTTTTAACAGAGCAGTCTGTTAAAGCATCTTTTACGAGGATATAGGCATTGCAATGCTGCGTCAGAGCACTGCTGTACAGGAGAGGTTTCTCCTGAATGCAGCAATACAGTGACTTGCTTATCAAATTTTGTGCTTGGGACGTTTAAATGAAGAAGGATAAAAAGGAATGTAATTGCGGATCCTGTGTAGATCCTTGTGCAGATCCCGCTGAGGGCAAAATCCTGCTGGATGTGGACATCTTGTGAAGTAAGTACAGCACGTTCCTTGCAGCTTTGTTGTCTCCCATATCTTTCCATCACTTTTTCAATTCCTGTCAGCCAAAAGTTGTTCTTTTTCTCAGTCTTTTTTTTTCTTTTTTTTTCTCTTTACTAAGAAGAGATGCCCAAGTTTCTCTCCCTGGGGGCAGGTGCCAATTTACCCCCCGTATATTCTGTTATTTGTCTCCTCTTGGAGTTAACCAGACCTGGACTGCTGCTTTTTGGTGTGTGGTGTTTTGGTTTTTGTTACACTTTGGATTTTTGCTATCGGTCAGAGCTGGAGGGTGGGGGCTGGCACCAGCCGCACTGAGCTCCACAACTCGCCCGTCCTGGGACTTCAGTGGTGCAAAGGTTGCATCAGGGGTGGGGGCTGATGCCATTTTACATGGTGACGCTTCTCCTGGCAGCCGCTGTCCCCCCCAGTACTTTGCAGAGAAAAATTTTGGCAGGGCTGTTGTAGGCAGCTCTGTTTTATTTTGTTCTTTGTCACTGTTAATTATTATCGGAAGCAGTTTCCAATGAATTAAAAGACTCATGTCTACTGAGGAGTAGGGCTGCATCGTGCTCTGGGTGTGTTTCTTTATTTTTCTGTATGTCTGTTCAAGCAGATTTCCTGAAGCCTTGGAGTTTTTCTAGCTTCTGTCTAGTTTTTGACATTTATTCTTTGTGTGCTTTTCTAGCTCATTAATTTATTAAACGTCAACAGTGATGCAGGTCTTTGATCCTCTTAAAAATTAACCAGCTATGCCTGTCTCTTAGCCAGTTCTTGAGTGATGGCAATACTCCCTCTCTCCTGGATACTTCAGCTCATCAACAGACCCTTGCCAGTGCCTTTGCCCAAGATGTTTTCAAAGATTATATGATTTATATGTGTGTTTCCCTTACTATTTTGCAGATTAACTTGCAGACAGGTGCGGTTTTCCTCTACAGAAATATATTGCTCACCTAGGTGTGTGTAACTTTTAATGACTTCTCAAAATAATCAACTTCTTTGCGTAGAGGAAAAAAAAAATCATGGCTGGGAAATGGCTTTGTCTTGAGCATTTCTCAAAAAAGGGGGACACCTGATTTTAATGAGAAGGGATCTCCGCACTGGCGGCTCGATTGCTCTCTCCTTGCAGAGCTTTTGGGTGAAGCCATCTGGCCCTGGTAATCTGCACTTTCCTCTGTGCTGCTGGCTCGGGCGATGCTGCGCCCCTCTTCTAACAGAAACGCTGGGGCATCCCCAATGCCAAATCTATGATTTGAATATCCTCATTTACAGGCTTGATTCCTGTCCACGTTCCCAGATCTTTTTTTTTTATTGTGATCTCTTCCTATGGGAGGTACATTACATCGCTACAAGGTACTGCAGCCCCTAAAACCTAACGGTCCAGGCAGAGTTTACCACTAAACTTTGGTCCCCAGGAGATGGGAGCTTCTCTCCCTGGAACGAGCCCTTCTGAAAGCTGCCTCCGAGTTGCTAAGAAACAGCTTGTCACTGTGGCAAGGGCTGTAATCAGCTGTATACAGGTAATTAGAAGTCACTACTGCTTTATTATTAACTGTTGGCTGATTTTTTTTCAAAAATAATTTTCCTCTCTGTCCCCAGAGCCAACCGTACAACACTCCTGGTACATCTGCATCAATTATGCATCGTCTGTGTGATTTTTCTTCCTTTGGAAACTTGGCTTCCAGAGGCTCTTTCTGGTGCTCTAGCCATGACCTAACCCTCCTTTGCAGAATAATTCCTACCGAGACAACACAGTTTCCCCGCTGTGTTTTCCACGCTACCGTGTTTCAGCAAGGCAAATAAATCAGGCTGTCTCCCATCACCAGGCAGCCTTGTTTGCTCAATTTTACCATTCCATTTCTTGTTTTATTGAATAACCGTGTATTTATGTACCTTGTGTCCTTTTTCTGTCTGCCCGTTTTTATTGAACTTCTCTATCGGCCACACGGTTGGGTTTTCTTGACAGGGTTTTGGATCTTAAAATGCTATTTCTTCAGACCAGCTGTCACTTCTGTCCTAACCTTGTCCCATGAGATCTCTGTGCATCGCTTACTTGTCTAGCTCTGCCTGCCTGATCTAAGTGCCCCTCGCCTTCTCCTCAGCTTTTTTAGTTTTAATACCTTTGTACACTAAATCTCGCTGGTTTTTGCCTCTCCCTTCTCTTTAGTTAAGGTGACCCTCTTCTTTTTGGTACTCTCCAAAAACCAGCACTCGTAAAATAAGATTCCTTCACAGCCTCGTGCTTGAACTCGTCTTTGTGCCGGTTCCTCACTCAGGCAGCACCGAGCCCGCGCCTGTCCGGGGACCAGCAGGGAGACCGCTACTGCACCGGCCCCGGTCTGAAATCTTTTCCCCAGTAATAGACACACAATCTTCAGGCAGAGACCTACGGGTTTATTGTAACAGTCTGCAGTAGAGCCGCAGAGTGCTGCTCCCAGGGCAGTGAACTGCAAACAGCTCACGGCTGGGCAATTGGAGGGAGCCTCGTGCTCCGCGTCGCTGGAGCAAACACCCAGCAGCAGCGTGGGGAGAGATGTGCGAGTGTTACCCCCGCAGTGGGGATCTGCTCTCGGCTGACGTGACCCCCACCTAATGAGTTCAAACTTTAGGACCAGAAAGGAAGGTTTTTCCGCTGATTCACGGGTTTCGGGACATGCCACTTGGGATTTTCCCCCCACCCCAACTCCCCATTTCTCTCGGGAGGGGATTATGGAGCTTTTGGGATGTAGGAAAGCACAAAACCTTTTCCCTAATGGCTCATATTGCTGCTTAGTGACTGCCTGCCATATTCGATGTCGGGAGATGCCGAGATCTGTAGGGCTGAAAGTTGGCGTCTAATGAAGGAATGTCAGGATGCGAATGAGGTTTCTTGTCCTGCGCAGCCGAACGCAGGGATGTTATTTATAGCAGCTCACTTGCACCATAAGCACCTGTAGAGACTTTATTCTTCAGCCCCTCAGTGGAATCACAAATGACAGAAAGAGCTGAAGATGTAATGACCCTTGAGGTAGGAGAAATTATTTACCAAACCATAGATAAGACAACTGTTATCTCCTGTACTGTGTTTAAGGCAACCAATCTATTGCAGATGTTACCATAGTCATGCTGTTTAATTTAAAATTGTCCTGCATTCCTTATGCCCCAAATTCTTTTCTTGGGAAACTAAATCCTCTCATAACCTAAATGCAGCACAGGAGATGAAAATGGCTGGTTCGTGGATGTATGTGGCCATTCCAAGGGAGCTTTATGTAATTGGTTTTTAAATAGAAATGCTTGCTCTATTTTTTTTTTTGTCTGGTTCATCCTGGTTTTGTTGTTTGCCATATGTTTTCTGACATATGCTCCTTGTCTAGCAATAAAAAGCTACCAAGAGTAAGGAGCCTTCTTTAATTTGTAACGGGCATAGTAAGAGCTCTTCTCATTTTACTGACTTTGCAAACTCAGTAGCAGATATAATATAATAGAGGGATTACAAAGGAGTTCTTACCATTGGTTTCCTGGAATAATTTTCTTTGTGTATGGGTCAAAAGGATAAGGATTAGCAAAACTATTAGGTGTTGGAGGCAGTAGCCCCGTCTGTTTGTCTTTAGCTTTTAAAATCTGTCTCTTAAAAGGGCAGGTGACTCTGGAGTGAGAAGACCTGCCACTCTCTTGAATTGAACGTGGTCCCTACGCCCAGAAAACTCATTCACTTCGGCAAATCTCTCACCACCAAATACCCAATAGGTCTTTCTCCACTGAGATGAGGAAAGGATCCCAGCTTCATCTGCGTAAGAGGAAACTGATTTTTACTTGCAAGACGTTATGTGGTCGGTCACTTGTTTTTATGTGCATTTAGCTGCAATGTCGAGCAGCGAGTTGTGTATGTCTCTCCAGCGTGAGCTTTATTTATCACTTACCAGTCACATGTGAACCCTACTTTTAGTTTTCCTTCTTCTGAGACAAGGTTTTGGAAGCACTTAAAGGATGTCAAGCACATGAGATAGCCCTGGGGATTAATTTCACTCACAGCTTTGTCAGTCCTCTGGCGAGACCCACGGTACAAGAAGAGAAGCCATTTACCCACAGATCCTGAACTGTTCCTCCTGTGACCCAGCGATGCTGCACAAATCAGGGTGTTTTCTATAAAATGATACTGTGCAGTGATAATCAGTCACACGCTAATGGAGTGGCAATCAAAGCTGTCAAGAAAAATGATCTACATGCAATGGCTTATTGTATTTGTCCTGAGATACTTTTATGCTAAAGGATTTTCAAGTTTTAATCAGTCTGCATTAACTGTGATGCTTTTGCAGTTGATCATGGAAAGAAAGCAACTGTTGATTGTGCTAAAAGCATTAAGTGACCTCTGCTAATTAAAAGATAATGTCAGTGCAACTGAGTGAAGCGCCTGGGTATTTAGCCTTTTAGATAGACGGTAAATGAAAATCAAAGAGTTTGTAGGAAATAAATGTGGTAAAGTTAAGAGACTTTTTTGTGGAAATAGCAGGTCGTGTTTCAGTAAAAGTTATTTAGTCCATTAATGATACCTAAAATGCCGTATAACCAGCAATTTGCTGAAAAAGAACAAGCTTCCTCTCCAGTTGCGAGATGTCTTCACTTAGTCTACCTTGGCTGGAGCATTTCGCTTGGGAAAGTCTATGATGTAGTGAATCCAGTGCGTCTCTGTTGTCCATAAATAAACTAAATGCATTTTCTCACAAATGCATGTCACCTTTTAAGTGACCCAGACGTTCAGTGTTAAGTTCTGTGTTCAGTAATAATGTAGTCAGTGTCTACAAATGCAGTCTTACTTGCCTTTTTTCATTAATCTCAGTGTCTGGGAGAGAAAACAAAACAGGTGGAATAACTATGTACAAGCACATCCTTTACTCCTTGGAGACTATAAATGGTAAACAGCCTCTTTGGCTTTCTACATTTATATAGATGCAGAATTAAACCCCTTTGGACAGAGAAGCAATGGCACAAATTCTGTATGAAATAGCCTGAAGATGCTGCCTACCATTGTCCTCCAAGGAGCTGTGGTGGCCAGAGAGCTCTTGGAGGAGATGCCAAAGCAGTCGGTAAAAGTTTGGTACCATTTTTCAGGTTTGTGCCTCACTCTTTAACTCCTTCCTCTGTGAGAAGAACCAGAAGGAAGGACAGTTAAAATAATTTTTTTCCATGTGGAAGAAGTTAAATCACATGAAGGTATAGTGAGAGGAACATAATGGTTCAAATTCTGGTATTTGAGAATGAGGTTGGCTCCGTGCATAAAGCAGAGGCTTCACGGGGAGGAGAGGGGAGGTCTTTGCTTCTCTTCAGATTAAAAGAGATGTTCTTGAAACCGAAGGTAATCTCTTCCCAGGCAGTTTGTAACTGAGCTTTACAGCTGCCAAATTGTATTTGATCACATTCAGCACCTCCAGGTGAGGAGGCTGCAGGGTGAGGAGCAGCCATGTCACTGGGGTGTGAAGGCATCCGAGCCAGCCCTGGCCTCGGTCTCTGTCAGAAGCTCCATCCAAAGTCTCTTTCCAGGCAGAAGATGCTTGATCTGCCACCGTACTGAAAGCTGCAGGATGAGGTGGGCCGAGCCTCCACGGCGCTGCTGATCTTTTGGTCACGAAACCGGTGCTGGGATGAGCTTGTGAGCCACAGACCCAGCTACTACTGCTGGCACGACGACTGCAGTGCCTGCGCCTCATCCCATCGCGCCGTGGGCGAGCGATCCCCTTTGCTGGCACGCGGTCCCTCCTGCCCGGCAACAAGTGCGCGAGGCCACCGGGAGGGCACCTTGTGCATCGCCATATGATATTCACCTCGGAGGAGGCAGCTCTGTAATTGTCTCTGACAAATGCAGCTTGGGCTGATCAGTACCGACTACGTCAGGCTACCTAGAGTAGGAGTTATGTGCAGCTCTCCGCTTGGCCGTGCTGGAGAAAGTCGGAGGGACGGGTTTGTTTTAGGGTACGTGGTGCAAGCGGGGAGAGGAGAGCAGCAGCACCGACGCGGTGTCCAGCACCCTGCCTGCAAGCCGAGAGGGCTGGTTGCTACCGAGCATCCCTTCAGGGCCAGGGGCATCCTGTCAGTCAAAGGGGGTAACAAGATGAGGGGGAGATTTTCAAACAGAAAATAGTGATTTTTCTCAGTGCCAACCATCTGTCTTACAAAAAAATATTGTCCATGTGAAGGGAAATCTAAAAGGAAGGTTTTGATGCAAATATTCCCTTTACAGAAGCTTCCCCAACCCCTACCCTTCTTGGCAGTAGGAAGCTACATCTACTTATGTGAAGTTCCAAGAACTTTCAGTCTGAAAAGTTTCAACTTTGAAAAAATGCATTTCTGTTTACCCTGAGCACTGAATTTTGTGGAATTCATACCTTTGTTGTATTGTGGTCAGAGGCCACTGCTGATGGGCAGATCTCTGGTCTCAGCAGTGCCTGATGTCTCATTTCTCTCTTTGGTGTTTTACAATAGGCTCTTATTTTCAGTGAGGTTTTTTTTTTTTTTTTTAAGAGCAATATGTACACCTGAAGGTATTTTAAAGAAGCTATTTAAAAGGTTATAAAAAATAAAATAAATACTTGGCATAGAGATTCTTGGAGTGCATGATGAATATTTTAATAGTTAAAAATCTAGCCAGAGAGAAATGAAATGATTTAATGCTCTAAATAAATCTCTTTGTGGGTTTTAATGTGCAAAAATGGACAACAATGGCTTTAAAACCTCTCCACAAATACTTACATCTGTGCCCTGGTATACTTTGTATATGTTATATCCGTAGTCAGTAATGGTCTGTTATATCTTTTCAGATGCTGAGGGAAGGTATTACACCAGTTTTTCTCCTCTAAGACTTTGCATAATAACCTTTAGGTTTTCAGCAGAGAGTTTAGACCTTTGGGAAGACAGTCATGGTTGTAAAGCTCATCCTCAGCACCTTCATTCTCAGAGGTTTTGTATCTTGTGTTGGAACATGGAAACCAGAGAGAGGAAAGTTTTGGGGAAGCTGGAAGGGGAAGGGAGACCTGGGAGAGGATCGTTCCCATACAGAGTGGCTCAGGCAACAAAAGTTTTGGATATCTCTGTGCTCACATAACTTCTAATTGTCTTGTGATTGTAATAAGTTTCAGACTAAAATGATTAATATTTGGTTGTGTCACTGCTTAACATTTCAAATTCTTTCTCTCACACACACACATCCCCTCATATCTGGAAAAAAAGAAGCTTTTCATAATATTAGCTATGACAGAGGTGGAGCACTGCTTGAGATGTTATTCATGTGATTGATCAACATACTAACTAAGAAAGCCTCTAATTTTTTTTTTAATTAACCAAACGTATTAGTGGCCATGAAACGTGTATCCCTGACTTCCATTTCTGTAAAATAGTATCTTTCACCTGAGCAAGAGTCCTTCAGTCCTGCTATAAGGCTGCCTTTCTGGCAAATCTTCCTGCTAATCGAATCTTCTATATTTTCTTCCTTGCTTTTATAGCAATTTCTGTTGCTAAATGTAGTGAATGCAGTTGCTAAAATGATGGTGCCAGTGTAAATTATTAAAATTACATAGAGTAATAAAATGTGTATAAAAAGATACAGAACAAGGCAGCAGGACTCGAGCTTTTAAGTTACTTCAGAAAATTCTCTAGTATGTATAATATGGGCAAGCTATACATTAAATACAGCTGGTTTTTGTCTTCGCATGTTTTCTAAAGCAAAATGTTTGGATGCCATACTTTTTAGGCTTCCAGCTTTCCTTGAAAAAAAATGAGATGGCGAGAGGTCTGCTCACAGGTTTTTGATAATTTTGGAAAGCAACTTGGGTCAGATGCTTAAAAACATAGTGTCTAAAATCGTAAGTCGCTTCTGAAAATGTATGTGGGATGTTTATAACAAGGAACACTGAAAAGATTTAGCTGTATGAAGTCCACTCTGTTTTTAATCTATAAATTCATTAATTTAGTGCATAATGTCTGTTTTCTTTCTTATTAAAACAGAAAAGTTATTGAGAATCAATGAAATAAATAGAGCCTTTGTCACCTACTGGCCCCTGGACCTCATAGTAATAAAAATAAACAGTTTGAGTTTTTCCTTTCTTGTAGCAGGCACTCAGAGACTGGATATGGGAAGTCTTATGGAAAGTTGGAAAGAGACACTAAACAGCACAGATGTAAGGTCGGTGTTATACGAAAAAAAAGAGTACAGTGCATAAGCTCAGCCCTTGATGGAGAAGATATGGTGAAATGTTGACTTTAATTGCCATGGGACATAGATTAGCAGATGGTCCCATGGATAGACTGCTCTCCATGTCTATAAATAGCATAAGTTAATTTATGCAAGATCTTTCTTTTCTTTCATAGCTATCTCCTAAGGTGTCAATATCTTTCTGGCAAGGAAGTATCCAGCACTGGAGCTAGAATATAGGTCCTGTTTAAAGCCTTGGTATCATGTGATTATGTTACAGCAAAAAAGCATCTGATCAAGTAACTCATGACTGAAAAGACAGGCTGTGACAGCCTGATCTGAATGCACCTGCATTTCAGAAATAACTATCGGGTATCTGCAAGTCAGCTGGAATAATAGTGGTGGGAAGTGGGGAAGGCAGCACGGCTCCGAACGGGGTCAGGGAGCTTTGTGCGGTTTCCCATCTCAGGCTGGCTGGACGGCATTTTGCTTTGCAGATCTCATCTGCCTTCAGCTTCCACCTCCCCACTGTTGGATGAATTTCTGTGCTTGAAGACAAATCTCATTGCCGCAACCTGTTGCTTATAGCTGCTCTTTCTAGTCGCTCCTGCACAGCTTTGCTTGATTGTCTCCTTCCCCTTCCACTGCCGGCATGCTCAGGTTTTGGGGCTGGTCCCTGTGAAGCTGCAGTGCTGGGGGATGTTTGCCTAGTTTAGGGCAACCACATGAACCTACCCCCGTTGGGGTCCTGCTGCTCCTGTCCAGCAGCTCGATGCTGAGCGGGACCAGCGCCTGCTTTCTGCCATCTCACGGGCTGGGGGTCTGGACCTCGGGTCGCACTGTGCTTCACTTCCAGCCACGACTGGTCCTGAGCGGTCCTGCGGAAGCTGGTGGGAAACCTCGCTTCTCCAAGTATCCTCCTCCCCTCGGGCTGAGCAGCAGAAGCACTGAGGGGTAAGTGACTGAAAGGCTTTTTGTGCAGGTGCAGCAGCTCCTGCTCCTCTGAAAGGGGACCTGCCGTCTCCGCGCTGGGCTGGCAGTGCAGCCCCTGCCCTGTCCACGCAGCGGCAGCCAGCCTGCAGTCTTGAGCCCTTTGTACCCCAGGTTTTGCCTCCCTGACATGTAGATCCTGGGTGCTACAGCTGCCTCTCAGCCCCTCGTTATCGCTGGAGGACATTTCCCTCATTACTGGGCTTTCCCAGGCCTCCCATTCGGTGTCTTTCTGATAGCTTCTGTAACGGAAACCTCACTTTTTGGTTCACAGCTTTGGCTCCTCTGTCATTCAGGAAACCTCAAGTTAGCAGGTTTGGCTGTAGCTGTTACCCAGCAATCAAGTACCAGATTCCCACTGATATTTACGCTTTGGGTTGGGTTTTTTTTGTGCCATTTGTGCCTCATCCAAAGAACTCTTAAAAAAAAACACTTTTAAGCAAATACATCATCATTGTGCAATATTTAGCATTATAAATCAGCTGAGTCCAAGCAATCTTTATGTCCAGTTCTCCCTTGCTATTACATTGAATTAACAAAGTACTAGTAAATAAGAAATAAGCAAAGAATTTGCTAAGCTGCATGTGTAAGTACAGGGAGTATTTTAAGACAGAGCACTTTCTTTTCCCAACCGTAGCACAGTATCTCCTAGCCCCGTAGGAAGGCTGAGCCATCCCTTTGCTCATCCACTAGAAAGGTAAATGAAAACATAACAGAGGACCCGCAGAGTGACCGACTTTGTGCCATCTCGAGCCTGATGCCAAAATCAGCCACCAGAAACATGCATCGAATAATCAAGGTCCAGATCCTGCTCCACGATAAATCTAAACCCCATTTGGTTCAATAGGGATATTCTGGATTTACCTATGTGTAATTTAGAGCAGATTTTGGACCCTGCTCATGAGCATTATGCCTTTCCCTACAGGAAGGAAGATTGTTTCTGACCTTACTTAAACTAAGCAGCTTTAATCGTTCAGTATGGAAACACCAAGACTGGGCTGGGGGCTGGGGACACAGACATTGGAATCCTATAATCTTTGGTTAAATTGTAATGAAATTGTCCGGGATGAGAGGGAAACAGATGGATTCTGATTAATTTCTCACAAGTGTAGACCTCAGCATCCGATGTAACATATGTGGTGAGCAAATGTCACTCATGCCTCCAAAGTGCAGAAAATATCACTATTGTCAGGATATATTCATTGGCATATTGGCTGCTGAACTCCCAAGGGTATAAGGATGCTGTGCATTACATTTAGTCCTGAATTAAATATTCAGAGGCAGAGATACCTAACCCTTTCCTGTATGCCTCACTGGTTATCACTGCTGAACTTAATGAATTGAAAGAGAGAGGGGAAGGGAGATTTCCCCCCTCCTTTGTAAATCGTTATTTACTGTGGAAGGAATATCGAGATGGCTTGATATTTCTTCTTTACCGAATTCAGTCGACTAGGAATACAGCCTGAGTTAGGGAAAATAATGCAGCTTTGAGCTGTAAATGAGCAACTACACTGCTTTGATCTCATACTGGTAGAAATCAGAGCCCAGCTCTGTGTTTGTAGAGTTGTTCTGGGTTTTGTCACTTCTGTAATCTATTTCATGTAATTGCATATTTAAAAAAAATGAAGTCCATTTATTGATTGCCACTATATTGTTTAAGGCAGGTAAGCATAAGAGGCCAGAGCTACTTGCTCTTGTCTCTGTGTAGTCTTAGGAAGTGGAAGAAGCTATGCATGTGAGTAAAGCGAGGCCCCATCTGCGCCGAGGAAAGAGATTCATTACAGCTGACTTGTCCTGTTAGAATTACTGCCCCAGACTGTTTCTTGGAAAAGGATGTCACTATTGGATGTCTATCTATTAGAGTATTTCATCACCAAATTTGGGAAACAAATATTGAGCAGTGGGGCTCCCGTGTAGCTCAGGCTCTGCCCTTGGATATAGCTCCCCGCTTTCAGTCAATCCCTCTGCAAAATCAAGCAACACATACGTTGGCGTCTCCTCTTCTAAAAAAGAATTCCTTTTTAGAATAATGGGAAAAATAGCTATTTTGCTCTTTGCTTCACTGTATGTCGAAATTATATCTCTCTTAACTTGTACATTCCCCTCGCCCAGTTTGGCAAACGCTGCTCGGCCTCACATTACAGGCTGGTTTGTTTGTCTTAATGATCTCCTTTTTAATAAGTGAATGTACATCTTCTTTTGGGGATAGCTGATTCACCTTAAAAGGAGCTTTATTACTGATTGAGGCAAAAGGTAGCTGATATGGCTGGGGAAAGTTGGAAACACCCACATTTGCTGCTGTCATAAACTGGCTAAAGTGCACTCGCTCGCTCTTTCTCAAGCAGCGTTTTGTTTTGTTCTAAATTGAAGATGCAGCAAATCTTGGCAATAGCTGGGACTACACTAAACGGCACCCATCTGCTAAAGTCATAACCTTCATTTTAATTAAGACCCCTAGTTTTGGAAAATTTGACCTGAGATTCTTGTTTCCCTTTTTTTTATCGTTTAATGTTGCGACCTGTGTTGGCCTACAGGCTCCTCTCGGCTTGTGAAGCACAGCAGTGTTTTGTTTGACTTCTGTGCTCATTAGAGACAACTCATAGTCTCTATGCTTAAACCTTTAAAAATTCTAATAAGACAATCAGACTCTGATTCCTCAGGAAGCTGATACGCAACTGAGTGTTGGTTTTGCTGAAATTCCTGATTTGTTGCTGAAATTGATTGTTTCCAACAGTTTTCACCTGTTGTTGCCTTAATTATGTGCCAGAAGGGAGGGAACAAAACTTATGCATCTGCAAACTTTTTGAACAACAGTGCTATACTTTGTCAGCTGGAAACTTCTGTTCACTTCTTCTGCTTTTCCCATGGTTCCTGACAATACATCACTTGGAGTTTCCTCCTTGAAGCTGTTATAAGTGCTAGTGGGACTAGGCTTGATCATTGCTTATTGGACTGCACAAAGCAAAATCACGTAAATCCTCCGCTGATATCCAAAACCACTGAACAAGGTCAGACTGGCTCTTTTTTCCTTGTTTTATTACGTGCCACTGGAATTTCCTTGAAATGCACAGTTGTCCCCTGCCTTTGCCATCCTAGAGACTAGAAGCTGAGCTGGGACTTCTTGGCCCATGAGAGTGGTGACATTATAAAGCTGCATCAGGATTTTTTGACCTAGCTTGTGTGGTGTGAAAACCTTAGAGGCTCATGATGCCATATCCCAGCTAAACGCATGGCTTGCTGGATGAACCTACCTGCTGCTTTGCTTGGCAGAGGTTTTTGTGGATAACCAGGAAAGCCTGAAACCACAAGAAGAGGTGAAGCCAAGGGGAGAGGTGGGAGATGGATTTATAGGGAAGCTAAAATGGTGGGTGTGGAGATTATTAATTAATTGCAAAGCTACAGAGAAATGGAATATACAACCAATACAGAAATAGCTTGTGGCTAAAAATCAGGTTCCCTAAATCAGTTTAACTGAGAATATACTCAGTCAAGTGAAGCCATTTCCAAGGTGCAGCATGATGAGAACGGGACCTGAGTGCACGTTGCCTTTGTCTCTTCAGCTGAAGCATCGCACATGACAGTCCCAGTTGTTGCTTCCTGTGTACAGCAAACCAGTATAGATATTAAATTGGGGCATAATGATGAATGAAACTGTGGGATGTGTCTTGATTATCCCAGGTTTCTAATGTATAATTGAATTATTTTGGTAAGTGTATTTCAAGCCCTTTGATTTCTGGCCTCTGTTTTTAATTACTCAGCCCCCTCTTGCCCTTGTGCATTATTATGCTATTCATTAGCATTCAGTGAGACTACAGAAGTTTGACTTCTGAATAAAGTAGCGTACAAAAGAGAAGGGATGCTTTTTATCTTACCACTTAATAATTTAAATGGAACCCTTTTCTTTAATCAATGTTTAATAGTACAATAGTTGTTTATTTAAACTGCGCATTGCCTAATTTTGCAAACAAAAAAGAGAGGAAGGATAAACACATTTAGAAATAATGAGCTTTGTAACCATTGTAATCTTCAAAAGCTTTAAAATATCTACAGCACTTACAATGTCAGTTCATCTCAACAAGACAGTAACATGGGCCTGGAATGTATCTGTATCATTTATGCAGCGTTAAGTAGTACAAGCCTATTTTTTATTTGTGGGAAGCAGAAAACGTCGCTAATTGCAAAACTGAAAGCTACTCAGCAGCGTTAATATTGTTGGCATGACCGCCAGCTGTGATGATTAGGATGTGTGACAGAGGGAGATATAATTTGATCACAGGCCTGGGGACTAGAAGCTCCTGTGTCCTGCTCCTTCCCAGTACACCTACAAAGGCAAGGAAAATACAGGGAGAGATTTAGTTCAGCCCCACACTGCCCACGCTTTCTGGGGGGTCCTGCAGGGCACAACGGACACCAGAAGTAGGCACGTGACACCAGATTGCGGGAGGGGACAGGAGCTCAAACCGAGGCATTAACTTGTCAAAGGACATAACTTTATAGGGGGTTAGTAATCAGGTGCAGGATACAATGCATGTATGATGCTTGTTCTGTCTTGTCAGCAAAATGTGGCTTTGGATGGGAGTCGGTCACTGTGGGCCGGCAGCTGGGAGCCTGAGCCATGGCAAGGTCAGGGGGACCTATGGAACCTGACATAAAAGAGATGGACTAAAGCATCCATCCCTCTGCTCGGCTTCCTCATCTGTAAAACAGGAATTGATCAGGGATATCTTGAGGATTTAGAGATATCTGGAGACCGCTTTGGAGGCATTAAAACTAGCGAGCATAATATCTGCATTTCAAAGTACTCTTTGGACATCACTTAATTCATTTTGACAGCAGACCTGCGCAACAAATGTGGCTGTCTCCATTGTCTGGGTGGGAAAACCGAGTCTAAGAGATGGGCCCGAGACAGAGGTGGTTGGGGAGGGAAATGTGAGCGCCGATAGCACCCGGTCAGGGAGAGCAGTGAGCTGTTTCCCACAGCTCAGCAGCCCGGTTGTAAGAGCACCCACGGCAGGCGAACTGCTCCATCCACCTGTTCCGGGGGCTGTTGATCCTACGTAATCCCTGTCTGATGTTCTGGCTAGCCTGCTTTCAACAAATTGTTCCCCATTCCCACCAGTACATCCAGTTCTCTCGCTTTTCCCCAAATCTACTTCTTACAATCCCTTGTGCAAGCTTGGAGCTCCTTCCCTTCTCTGCCTTTTCTCTGTCTCCTTTTCTAGGCTTCGTGAAGGTCTGGAGGACTGGAGGGGTGTTAAGTGTCAGGAGCAGTAGGTAAGAAGGTGGTAGCTCCACAGGTAAGGAATGAGATGGAGAAATGTTATCTGATGCTGTGGGCTTGTTGCCTCCTATTTTGACTGTATTGTAGCTCCTGTTGATTAAGAAAGCACAGCTGAATTATGCTAACATCAGATGAGGGAGAGCTAAGGCAGGGGTTTTAGACCCTTTCTTTCAGGATAAATGAATTTATCCAAGATGTGAGAGTCTGCTACTGTATTATTAATTTACAACAAACTGTGGTGTGAAAGCTACTGAGATTTTTACTGTTTTTCACATGTGCACTAGAAATTGCACATAGACAACTTGAAAGGCAATATGCAATTCCACATCAGTAGCTGATGAGTGATTTCCTGTGATAAAAGCATCTGCCCTGTTCCACAAGGCATATTTTCAGTGGTTCTTCCAATTGCAGGAATGTTTGTCCAGTATGATGATGATGGTTTGTATCACAACAGCCATGTAGGGAATGTAGCCAAGATCAGCCTACCATTGCACTGAGCTCTCCAGCTACTTATGGTGAGACACTGCCCCCTCTCACAGAAATGGGACTAATATCTATAGATATTTATTGCCTGACTCCCACTGAAGCACATTTGGATATCACTGTTTTAGCAAGCACTAGGGCTACAGCAGAAACCAAGGGTGGGAAGGGAGTTGATAAAGGTTGTACGGAAAGTCAGTGGCAGAGCAAGAAACAGACTCCGTTTCCCAGTAGCTGCTGGAAAGCCTGTTGAAGTCACCCCGGCTTTGCAGTCAGTGAAACGCTGTCTTTCACTTTTTCCATTTAAACTAAATTTTTGAAGGTGATGATTTATTGATAACCCCTGTACGGGCTGTGGTGTACGGGCAGCAGTGATCAGATACACGATCAGAGGCAGGGGGAGGTTGTGGCCCTGACCCTCTGCACCCTCCTCAAGTTGCGGCTGTCTCCAAAAGATGCTGCGAACTCCGAGCTGAAGAAACGTCTCCTTTCTCTTCCCTCGGATGCTGAAATAAGGTCGGGGCTCCGTTAGGCAGTTAAAAGCCCGGGCTGAGCAGCTCTCCCTCCGGAAGGCAGTGCAATCTTCCCCTGCAGCATCCTCGCTGCCCGGAGCGGAGGGAGGAGGGAGAGGGCACTTTGCCCAAACAGTTTTAGCTCCGCACTTAACGTGCGCGGTGGAGTCAGGTACTAGGGGAGAAGTGAAGGGAGGGAGCAGGGAGCCCCGCCGAGGTGGGAGAGGAAGAAAAGCCGTAACACTGTGCTTCCTCCCCCTGTCTCTGAAGAGGAGGAGTGGGAGGGGAGCTCCAAAGCCACTTTGGGCGATGCGCCGCTACGTGCGGGAGGCTGTGCGGAGCATCCTCCTCGCAGCTTGAAAGCCGGGTGCGCTCCCCGCTCTCCCGTGGATGATTCCCCCCGCTTCCCGACACGCGTGCTCCTGCCTCCGTCGCGCTTCAGCGCAGCATCTCCTCGGAAGAGACGGCGGCCCGGTAAGCGGTACCCGGGGAGCAGAGCCGGGGCCGGCACGCCGGGAGGTGCGGGGTCGGGCTGCCGAGCCGCGGGTCCCCTCCGGCTGCCCGGGCTGGTGCTCGGCGCTGCGCGTCCCGGGCGGGGCGATCCGCGCCCGGGGGGAGCTGCGCTGGGAGAAGCCTGGCTTAATCTGCGATGTAACTTGTATTTAGGAGTGCAATGATCAGGAGCGCGGTGGATAATAGTGACTTATCTGTTCCCGAAGTGGCCATCTGGGTCTGGCAGGTTGCCCCAGCCGGGAGGCAGCCGGCTCCTCTCCGCCCAGCCCGGTACCAGGCAGACCCCCCTCGCCGGCAAGTGCCTGGGATATTTGCGCTTTTAAGTACGTCTTTATCGAACCCTGAGGGCTGGGCGAGCCCTGGCTTTTGGAGTGTGACTGAGTGACAGACTAACACTTCAAGTATTTGTGTTATATTTAAATATATCTATGTACTAGTGTGCATGTATGTAATTCATTTACTGCCATAGCTACTCTGGTGATAAGGATGTCACTAGCAATCGGACAAGCTTGCTTTGTAGATATCACTCTTTATTTTTTAATTTTTTTTTCCTTTTAAAAAATGTTTTCAATTTCAGCTACTGATTTTATAGCTCCTGAAATACTTTCATTTCCCAGATCAGTTGGTTTCTCACCAGTGGCACTTTTACCTTTTTGAATGGGAGATCTTGAAGATCTACTTTCTTTAAAATAGAGCTGTAACAATACCTACTCCTTTCAGTGAGGCATGTGTTATTTCCTGACCCCACCAACTTCACTTTGACCAAAAAAAAAAAAAAAAAGCTGGAAATAATCGTTTAAGAGATGCTACTTTCCCTGTTTCAACAAGTTGCTTTATTCTCTGCTCCAGTAATTTCCTCTAAGACTCACGTTCATTGTCATTATGTAGATGATGTGGTGATATGCGTGATGTTAAACCTGCAGTCACTGGGGATTAATGCATGGGCATGACATCATCGACAGCCAATGAGGTGATGGTTTTGGGCACGTACTGACCCAAACTGTCTTCCAAACTGATGTGGTGATCCTGCCATGCTCCTAAGGCATAACGCAAGTTTGGACAAATGGGGTGGTTTCCTCGGAGAGTTTCGTTGTGTTTCTCAGTCTTGTGCCCTCCTCTGAGGTAGGCACGGTTCATTAAATAGCCACATGCGTGTGGTTAGTCTGGCTGATCTAAGGTTTCACTTCTTGGGAAGAGATTATTGAAAATGGACATATTAGTTCCCTGGTACAGAGAGAGATGATGTGACTGAGCTGGTTGCTGGCAGAATACAAACAGCCAAAGAGTTTTCAGCTTTTGTGGCAGGAAAGCTGCCTGAACAACGTGTTTGAGCACACAGTGGATTTACCTGTAGTAAATTGCCTGCTCTGCCTTATTGTTTGGAGTAGAGCTGCTCACGTGGAGGTAGGCACAGACTCCGTGTCAGGGGAGTGAGGAGGAAAACCGTGCAGCCGGGTGGATGCTGCTGTAGCTCGTGAAGCAGGAAAGCGCCTGTTCCCCCGCTGCGCTAATGGCTCCTGCTGCACTCTTGCCTTCATCCCAGGACTTTGGTGCCTCCATGCTGCCAAGGTCTAGCAGGTTTGAAGCCCTTGGCCTCAGTTCCTGTTACATTGCTGTAGGGTTACTCAAAAACTCAGCTGCCTTGGGTAGCTTTTGCAGAATCACAACAGATGTTGCCAAGCACGGTCTGGCTCCTGAAATGTGCATTTCTGAGTTCAGGCTGCCTATTCTGTCTAATATTTCCTTAACCTTCAATATTTTGCAGCAGACTCATTCAAGTCCCCCGCAGGTCAGCCGGGAGCTTCCCCGCAGGCTGTGTGAGACCCTTTTTATCACTATCACAAATATTTGCACACAAATCACTTATAATAGCTTAAATATCTTCTGTTTGCTAGAGTTCTTAGTGTTGAATGTAAATTTTTGGGTCCAGAGTTCATCCCTGAAGTCTTTTAATATCTTTGTTTGTAATTTATATGTACATACACACATGTACTCCCTTATCAGTGCCATTGCATCGATAGCCGTTTACATTGAGGGAACCACATAGAATATTAGCAGTACAACGGACATGCCTCAGAGGTGTGTGTATGATTCTTATGCCTTTGATGCCGATAAGATGTGACAGGATACATCTAATGAATTACCTTTAAATTAGAAAGCAGTAAACAAGCCATTATTGGATTAGAGGAATATTAAAATTAGAAGAACATTACCATCTTTTGATATCCTGTGGCACATTTTTACTAGCTAGGAAATGACACGGGTTACTGCAGAGAGAGGGTCTCTAGAGAACTGTAATGATTTTCATCTGTGTGAAATAGATTTTTTTAATGCTATTACTTACTATCTTATGTTTAAATGATGGTGTAGCAGATTGCTTTTTTTTTTTTTTGCCTTCTAGTTTCGCATTGATGTTTGCTATCATTTTTCTGAGTGACTTCAGCGCTTGTGGAAGGTACAGGTTTGATGTACTCTGATAGCTAAAAGCTCCTAATTATTGAAGAAAAACACAGTCAAAATGTTACAAGAGGCTCAGTGATAGATTTCAGTCCAATACTGACAAGCTTTCTGCCTTGCCAGGGTGCAGAGATAGCCTGGGTCCATGCCACTTATTCCATGGCCCCTTTCCTCGGCTGCCTGGAAGGCTGCTCCAGCTCTGGTAATTCTGGGATATGATTTGAATTGCACAAGATTCCTGTTGACTTCACTGAGATTTATATAAATTCCCAAGAACTAGATTAGATCCACCAGTTCTCCTGGTCATACATCTCACGGTGCAGGCATTACCTGGTATTGCCTTCCAGATATGACTGCTCTGGATTAGATCTGAACTGCCAACCGGTTGGTGGTACTTGTGTGGAGCAGCTCCTGATCTCCCCATGCCAATCTTTTATTAGTTTAAGGCCAACACCTGCTGTCCTCTCTCAGGCAAGCTGCCCAATTAAGGACTGGGCTTTGAGTGAAAAGGGCAGAATTTGGCCAGTACTCCTCAAGTGTTAGAAAAAATGTACATTTAAGAGGTAAACAGTAAAATATTTGTTGGAAAGCAGTTAATTCTCAGGTTCATGTAAAACAAAGTTTCTTATGAAATCTTGAAATTACTGCGTTCTTGCAACGCTTCCTAACTCTCTTGGTCAATGAAAAATTGAGCTCTTAATCTAGAACTAAACCTGAATTTGTAGGTGCAAGAAATTGTTTTGTTTGGAATATCAATCTTTAATAACACTCTAAGACAAGTCTTTTATTCTTTTTAACTCACTATCAATATGAATATGGAGCAAACCTCATTCCAGTCTCCTGAGGAAATTCTTGAGGATACTGTTTTGTCCTGGATTTTGGAAGCATATTCAGAATAAAGAGCTCTCCTATATAACTTTTCATCCAAGTATTGGATTTTCCTTGTCTCACTCTCACAGTTTATGGCCCTCTCAAGGTCTAGTAGAACTCCCTCAGCATCTCTTTTTCCCTTTGAAAAATTTGATAACCGTCATGCAAGCGGTTGCCAACCCTGCAGATCAGAAGATCACAGCACACTTTCACCTGAGGTTAGGCAGTGCGATGTGAGCTGCTTTGCAGCGGCAAAGCATCCTGAATACTTGCAAGCTAAGGGGGTTTCTATTGGTCTATGTCACTGAAGCCTCTTTGCTATTCCGAAGAGGCTTATAAGGAGGAACAAAGGACTGCAGATTTCACCAGTTTTGCTTTATTTTATATTTTCCAGCAATTATTTTGGAAAGGCTGTGAGCTGAAAGGCTGACTTGATACAACTATGCCAGAGTAAAGCTCAAATGAAGGAAAGTAGTATCAGGTATCTCCGTGGCTCAAAAGGTGACCTGTTGTTTTTATTGCCCCTTCTGTTGTGTTTCAATCTCAGTTACACTTTACAGGGAACATCTGTGGAATAAAAACTCTGGTGGGGTCAGGCCTTTCTCCTTGGCGGATATTTTCCTTTGCACGGCATCACTACAAGTTTTCTCCCTCCCTCCTTTAAAATAAGAGTTGTGTTACAAGTGCTGCGAGATATAACAAGCAAGGATAAATATATTAAGGGGCAGCAATCCCAGCCTCAGTGTTACATGATGGTAAAAGTCTGGTTAAAGGACTTAGTCCCCAACCCTCGATGCAGAGCTCTTGCCCCTTTCTGTTCTCCAACCAGCCACTTGCAAAGCACGACTCAGTCATGTGTTACATCCTTCCGAACTGAAGGACACGGTGTCACTGGAGTCAGTCCGGGCTTGCTGGTTCTGGAAGCAACTAACCCCTTAAAAGGAGAGAGCAGGACTCAATGCTTTAGCTCTTAAAGGCTTTTTTCTAGCCTGCAAGAAACTGCTAACTAAACTAGAAGCATTTGAGTAATGCCTGGGCATGGATAAACCAGTTAATACAAGTTCTTTTAGATTTTTAAAACAAATTGCAAATCTCAGGTTCATATTTGCATAATTCAGGTTATTAATTCATGTGTTTGCGTTTCCTAAACTGTGTGCCAAATTCCCATTTGGCGCAAGTTTCAGAGTGTTAATCTGAGTGTAAAGGGGTAAAGGAGAAAATTTAGTTGTTGTAGGCAGCATTGAACGGTTAGTGATTTTTCTTTTCAACAAAATTCAATGAGCTTCTTTTTTTCTGAGTCATTTCAGTGTCACTTCAGGTATTCAGTGAAAAATTTGGAAATTCTTAACTGATAGGCTACCCAGTCTTTCATATGTGCATCTCTGGGATTTATACATATTGCAAGTTAATAAAGCTTCCAGCATACATTCTGTGCACGTGTAATTAAGGAGTGACTATACTTCGGTGTCATTTGCTATGTTATCTAGATTCCATTTATGGGAATGATGGTATTTTATGTTGTCATCTACATGCAGGAACGTCCCTGCATTAGTGAATCTATTTGAAGAAACAGGCTGTGGCTGTTTCAGTCTAGAGAACATAGTTACCCACGGATTTCTTTGCTGCTTCCATTATTCAATGAGAATTATGTGTGTTTATGATAGTCCGATCAGCAAATAGAAGTGCATTGCAGATGTAGATATATTGTGAAGTACAGCAGTTTACATTAATAGGAAGGATTTATCTTGTTGCAGTATTGAATTTATGATGCTAAGCTGTGATATTTTCCTGTTTCAAAAATGTTATCTTGCAGTGAGCTGATATCAGGGTGATAAAATAAATGTTTCTTTTTTAATTTAAGCCACTGTAACATGCTAATAATATTGGAGACAGGAAGGTAAATGCCTTATTTCAGAAATGAATATAATGCATCCGTATTATAATTTCCTAGCAAAATTCATTTAACTTAGACTCCTAAATGAAACTTCGTGTTTTGTTGAAACTATAAAACAGATGTGGTTGAGGTCTTTAATGGAAGTACGCTTTCAGACACAAGCAGTGGGGTTAATATGCCCTACTTGAATTAGTCTTTGGGACTCTCTGTTCCCTATAATTCTGAAAAGGAAATAGAGGAGCTATAGTTGCTGGTGATGGTCCCTTCGCTGGGCGTTCAGGCAGCCCACGCTCCTGGCTGGTTTCCTTCCAATTCCCTGGCAAATGCTCAGCAGATAGGGTTACTAGGAAGGAAGGAGGGGTCATCCCTTCCCCTTTGCTGATGTCTCCTCTTCTGGCCATTGCCAGGCACTGTGGCAATGCCAGGCTTGTATTCAGGATGTCCGGTTGCCCTGTTCTAGAAAATGCGATAGAGTGTGAAGGAAATCTTCATGATCCCCACAACTCTCTTCCCCTGCCAGCTGCGTACGTCAGCTCCTGAGGGGAACCGGGTGAGCCTTCCTCCACGCTGCCCAGGTACGCTCCCCGATGGTGCCTTGTCGAGCACGCAGGGAAGGGGATTCTCGTCAGCCACACTCAGGCAGCTGAGAAGAGAGAAGGCTGCTGTGGCTGGTCTGCTCTGAAACCCAGCTCTGGGGCCACCGCACGGCTTCCTCCCCAGGGAAAGCGGGGGTGCATGAGCCAGTGAAGTTAATGTTGGTCAGCTGGCGTTGTTTTTATGAGGCTAAAGCTTTTTCTCTTTGTATATATGCAGCCGTGCCTCAATCCATGAGTGTTTTATAGATTTCACTGGAAGTGGCCCAGCATGAATACAGGTAGCTGTAAAAGACTGATCCTGACTGTCTGGTGGGCTCGTGTTGACTGCATTACTGTTTGTACTGAGCACTGGCAGTTTACTGACTGTGAAGCACCACAGTTAGAAGTCAAGTGCTATAAAATTTTCCCTAAACATACCTCCCCAGCAGTGAGTGGACTTGCACATAAAATAGGCCATTGAATCTGAAAAAAGGATTACTAATTTTGTGGAATATAGAAAGATTGTCATATGTGTGTATTCCTCTTACACTACTTAGTTAAATAGTGTCTCTGAACCTTTGAGTTAATATCCATTATTTGGAAGAATATAAGAGAGTATTTGACATTGGCTTGTTTAGCTGAAAGGTACTACTGGAGTAACAGTTTAACTGTGGAAATATTTATCAGTTTTAGGGTATATAGGCTTAACTGGGGCTGAAGGGGGAAGCAGCAAAATAATTATTTTAGTACTAAATTATACCCATATTTTTGGTGTGCTGCTGAAATGATTCATTCTGCTTTTGTTTAATTATAGATCTGTTTCTGTTCAGGGACCATTAAAAGAACAACATTTTGTTAGAAAAAGTTACTTTTAAAACCTGCACTGATTCTCTGGATCTAAGAGAGTATTGGGTAAAAAGGATTCTCCTTCCTTTTCTACACCAAATCGACACAGAGGGATGGATCTGAGGTGAAGTGGGGCAATTTCTGGCAGAATTTAGTGTAACCCTCCACCTGAGAAATGAATAGGTTCATTTGGTTCATTAAGTGTTAGAAATTAACTGGTATTGAGCTTATCCACATACTTAATAGCATTACCTTCTTGTGGATGTTTCTAATGTATTTTTGTGACACATATTTTGGTTTAACGATAGAATAGACATAGATGCCCTAAACCTTTAAGAATAATTACCGTTTATAACTCTGAAAAATGTGCAGCAACTTTAAATACAATTACTTACTCTGCCAGTGTGCATCATTCACCTACGACACGCCTCAGGTTATGCTTGCTCTCTAGTTGCACCCAGACTGGGATGAGCCATGGTGTTGAGCGGATGAACGGGTAGCTGCGTTCACCCAGCGTCTTTGCAGATGGCTGTAGGAATGTGAAGGAAATCAGATATTTTCAGCAAAACTCTTGTTTTTTGCAAGTATTACACATTCTTCTTCTTGAACAGAATCTTCAGTAATGAACAAACTACTACTGTTAAATCTTGTTTAGAAATGTAGTGGGGAGTGGCAGCTATTTGTAATTGGTATATTTGGAATATACTTAATTGTATTAAGGCTGAAAACTTGATACATCTTCTGTGTTTTTCTCTTCTAAGTGGAAAAATAAAGACTGAATAAAGCCAAACTGGTCTTGTTTTAAATGCCTTTTTCTACAGTAGTAACATCTTCTGTTACAGTTAATAAGCATTGTCTTTTTTTTAAATTCTTTGTTACAGAGGCTTAGAGCAAGAAGTCTTTAATAATAAAAGGGCCTTCTTTTCTGGAATGTCTGTCTGATAATAGTCTGCAAGATTTAAGAATAATACTGTAAAATAATTGGTTTTCAAATGAATAATTGTGTATAACTAATTGAAGGGTAAATGGAAAATCTGCATCCTCCAAACAAATGTAGTGTGTCTCTTTAAATATCCAAACAATTTTTCTGCCTATTTTTCCACCCTCAAGACAAAACTAATATCAAATCTTGTTCAGGCTGTACTTAAATATGACCAAACTGATAATTACATTATTATAGAGAAAGGCAGGATAGCTGGAGGATACGTACAAGGTGCATTAGTCCTGCAAATAGAAGCTGATTTACTTATTGATAGTAGAGACACGTTTTAGTCACTTTATAGAATTAACAATTGATCAGCTTGTTAGGTTCTAGTTCTTCATAAGAACAGTATGTTTATTCATTATTGTCATTACATGGTGCAAGCAGCTGAGGTCATGTTTAGTAAGGCAAAATCTAAAAATATTTAAACTTCTTAAATAGAACTTTTGCAACAGGGAGTTTTTGAGCAATGCACTGATTCTCACCTTTCAGAAATAAATATAACTTATACCTGCCTGGTTAATTTGCATTTCATTTACATTTTTCAGAACCATCAGATCTATTTGTTTTCCAAATGCCAGTGATTCGGGCTTGTAAAAGTGTAATAAAATGAGCAACATAAAAGCATTACTTTCAAATTGTCTTGGTCACTGTAAATATATATCGATATATAGTACTGCAACAGATAAAGTAAACACGCTGCTGGATGAGAATGGAAAGATGTTATTCCAATAAATATATTCATGATTGTTTGTTACTAAGTGTAAGTTATATTTTCTAAATCAGCATTGACTTAAGCTTGAGCAAACTTGATAGCAAAAATTCCCACAGAGGCTTCTCCTGCTACATATGACTAATATATTAAAGAAGATAAATAGTCATTTTTAAAATTTATTACACAGTAGGATTGAACACAAGCGGAAACCATTTTACAAATCTGAAAGTTAAGGTCACCCTGAGAAGAAAAGGACACTTAAGATGACTCGAAAAAGTCTGCTTCCTCAAGAAATTGAGATTCAAAGTTTACTCTTTTCACTGTGTCTTTTATAAAGCTTTAGAATCCCAAGTGTAAGACCAGAGTCTGTTTTGATGTGCAAATATTTCAAAATTGTATAGTGGATAGGCATTTAGACACTCACATCTAACCAGTGCTACAGATTAGCTTCCAGTCTCTTAATTCATTATGGACTATGAAGCGTTTTGATAGTGGTTTTTATAATATAGTTCAGTATTAGAGATGAACTCTCTAAAACATTTCATTGAACTTTTCCAATAGTTTTTAATAGTTTTCTCCCTTTTTCATTTTCTATTTATAAGCTTTTTTTAAAAAATCCATTATGTATATTTTAGTCATACTGAACACCATTAAGCTTTTGGTTCATAATTCAGACTTCCAGGAGTACGAAAATGTGCTCAATAGCATTTTCTTAGGGCTTGTTAATAAAATTAATGAATTATTTTTCTATTAGGTTGTCTTATCTTAGCTAATCCTGCTCGCTTGTTTGAGCTGTAGCAAACCAGGACAACATTGATTTTCTTTAAGAGATGAATAATGAAAAATCTACTTTCTTAAATATGTAGATAAAGATAAGTGACTTAATTAAAAAATTATCAGTGAAAGGTAGTAAGATGAATTAGCTGTTTTAATTTGTTGAATATGTCAATATGCTGTAACATAACCTGCAATATTACATAAAATCCATTTATGATATCCTTTTCTTTAATTTTCAGTGTGATTTTATAGTGTTTTCAGTTGCTTATTCTTTTGAAAATTGCTTATGTATTGGGAATGTTAAATTCTTGGAACTGTCTGTCCCAACCTCAGCTTACGTAGGCCTTGACTCTGCAGATGTTTAATGTCCAGTGCAATGCAGCCTGATGAAAATAGTTCCACTCTGATCAATAGTAATGTTTATGGGCTTTGTCTTTGGTGGTGGAAGTCAGGTTACGAGCCTGATTGTTTTTCCAGTGACTGGAAAATTCTGCTTTTTGATCACATTTGCTGTGAATATCAGAGCTGGCAAAATTCCAGACTAAATTACTTGCTATTTTTTGACTAGCTTCACAAATTCTACATGATGAAAAAGGGACATCTTGGGGCCTCCGTCTTTCATCCAATGTTGCTTTTGACATTGTGTAGCTCTCATCAGAGTACACAATACAGAGGAGGAGCTGTTAGGAAAAGCTGCTCTATTAGGACATTGTAGTTGATCTTATTAAAGGAGGAGATAAACGGCTTTCTGCTGGAAAGGCTGCTCTGTGTTGCAAACTCTTTTGGGGTTTTTTTTGGTCTCACGTAATAGCGCAATCACCCACACAACTTCCACTGGTGGATTCCCTGGTGGGAATACTTATGTGCATAGTACTGTGCCTTGAATAAGACTTTCACAATTCTCATGCTTAAATTCTAAGTGACTCCCAAGTCATGCTCATTTTCAAGCTTCAAGATCCTGTTTTTCAGAATATATTTTCTCAAATCTCAGTGCAGCTACAACTACACCATTTGACAAGCCTGGCTGAGCTTCTGCCTCAGGTCGTTGGGTCATTGCCTTTCTGTTGCAAATGCATTGTCCAACGATTGTTTTGAAGGTTAGTTATTCCTATGTTTTCTAGACATCTCTGTTAGCTTTCTAGGGTAAGACAACAGCTGCTTCGCAAAGATTTTTGGACTTTGCCTTCTCCTAGACTCATGGCTGTCCTGTGTGAAGTAATTCAGCCGGGTGATGGGGAAGGGGCATGTTGTAAGTAAGCTGTACTTACAACGGGAAGGGATTGGAGAGAGACTTTATAAAATCTCTGCGTAGGATTGTTTGGTAGGTAGGACACGAGCTGAGAAGACTGTTAGGATGTTTCTGTAGAGCTTCCATGGTTGGTTTGACAATGCAGTGTGTGATTTCAGCAAACAAATTTTACTCTCTGAGATTCTACCCAGCAATGTCGTGACAAACTGAGAAGTGTTGAGGATAGACTGGTGCTTCAGGCTTTACTTTTGTTTTATCTTGTTTTATTCATTTTGTCTTGCTTCAGCTTTTGATTAAACATAATACTTGTGTCAATGAAATGAGTAGCAAACACCTGCCACATTATGGATTTTGTTATGTTAGGAGTAACAAATGGGAGCCAGTGTTTCTTGTTCAGAAGAGGAAGACTGCTAGAATCAAAGATTTAAATAAGAGCCAAGGAAAACTAATTGCAAACCTGTCAAGTCAGGTCTGTCTTTATTTTTATTACATGGTGCTCAGCAGATCTTTCTTGGAGATGTTTAAAAAAAATAATCCTGCTCCTTGTGTGAATTCAGCTGAAACTTACCCAGTCACAGTGGAGATACTGTTACTGGTCTTCTGTGCCAGGGGAGCAACCTCTGGATTTTTGCTTTCACTCTGAAACATTTTTGCTCAACACTGTACAACATACGGACAGGATATGGCTGTGGTTCTGTGTTTTGGGACATAGGTCTCAGGAGACAGGTGGACCAGAGGTCTCTGGTGGATGAAAGCTCCACAGGGTCCCAGATAACCTACAGCTATCTCTACACTGTTGCACTGGAGCTTAAGCCAGGCTTAAGCACCATATTCAGAGATCTCTGCTAACTTAACATAGATCCAAGCGCAGAGCAACAATGACAACGCTAAAACCCAGCCTGCTATCTCCTCAGTGCGACACTCATGCTTCTAGCCTGAATGCTGACAAATAGCATGCAGGTCTTGGCTCTTCATCTGACAGCCAGCCCGCTCTTGATCTCTCCCCGCACTTCGGGGTCTCTGCTGGAAAAGGACGCACTGTCGTTGAATGATCTATTTGACCCTAAATCCTCCTGAGTGGAGAATAGGAAGCTTCAGAAAGTAATACTTTCCAGTTAGGGTGACTATCATAGGAATATTCCATTATTAAATTAGAAATTTTTCATATACTTGAAGACCAGATGTTGAGACCTTCAGGTTAAAAAGGCAATAGATTATTTATGCAATACTGCTATTCTCAGGTAATAAGTTGGATGGTGCTATTGCAAGCAGAGAAATAATTAGGAATTCTTGTACAATTGAGTAGTCAAATTAAAAAGGACAAAATCATGGTTTAAGAAACCAACTATCTTTGGCTGGAGTGCAAAAATAATTTAAAATGATAAACCACACCCTGCACTGGCCATTTATTCTGTTTTACGCAGTAGTGTCAGTATACCAAGCAAGTTATGCTGTCTTTCTGACATATAGAAACTATAAACCACTTCATACTCACAAATACCTCTTCAAAATCATACAATCTGAATGAAGGTGAACAGATAAATACCCAAGTATTTATTCTATTTGCTCAAAGCCATCAGCTTAGAAAAAGGACCAAGAGGGTAAAATAAGGGTGATGCACTCACTCAAAAATGTCCTTTGGGTGCTCACCAAACAGTGTCTGTGAGCAGAGAAGGGAATTTTGACCACTGTCTGTGAATTTTAGTGGAGGATAGAGGCAGGCAGGACTTCATCCCTGGTTGAAAAACAAAGCATTAGACTAAATTGCCAGTAGATAGCTATGTGGAAACAAATGGAGTTTGCCTGAAATAGTGCAAGGCACAGCTCTAAATTAAAAGTCTGTATCTTTCTTTTTGGATGCAGTGGTACCCTCTGGTGAGTGAAGGTTCAGTTACCTGCAGCCTCTCTTGCTAATCTTAGCCAAAACGCTTCTCATTTGCAAGGAAGGGGTTTCACTTGGAGAGAGGAAAATATAAATCCAGTAAGTGATTTTTCCACATCCCTTTTTTTTTTTTTTAATTAGTGTTGCTGTTTTGCATTTAATTAGTGACCAGTATTAAAGTAAAAGGCCTAACAAATTCCTGCTATGGTCTCTGAGATGTACCATTTTTTAAAGAATAGCAGTTTTTAATCTAAAACAGTCCTGTGACTGTCTTTGCTAATGGCCTTCTTTCAGTTTGTGTGGCTGTCTTGTCTATTGCCAGGCTATGGAAATGCTTTGTGCAATAACCCTAGAATTTGAATCAATGATGCAACCACTCCATAGGCCTCTTTAAAAATGTATCTCACAGTGCAGGAAACTCAGATGGGAACACTTAAAGTGAGAGAGTTTCACTTTTGTGTTCCAGTTCATCAATCTTTAAGGAGATACTAGTAGGTCAGATGGGTCTAACACTGATCGATTTACAAGAAGAATCCCTTTTTAAAGTGAATCACAATTCATCTCCAATGGGTAATTGAAATAATAATAAAAAAAAAATAGAGCCACTGGGGTCCTGGTGGGGGAGTACTTAATTATCTCAGCCCCTCACACACTCTTTAGTTAGTCATCCCTTAGAATCCATAATCCAGTCTGATCTATTTTTTACAGCTCATTACATTTTTGTTCAGTTAGCTCTTACTGGGTCTGAGAACTTGTGTTTGACTGATGCCCACCATCAAGAAGGGCATCCCTTCTTGGCTTTGAGGACAGGTTCTCTGCAATGTGATAACAACAAAGCATGTCTGTCCCCCAGCCTTCTTACCAAAGGCTGCTTGCCACTTAACTGCACTTTAGGAGCACACATAGGACGTTGTCTGGTCACCACCCCAAAAGGCAAATATCCGTTGAACAGCAGTTCAACAACAGCACAACAAAATAACAGCGGTTGTCTCAGGATCTAGCAAAGTGCTCATGATTGATCTTGTTTTCCTGTAAGGATGACTGCATTCAAGTTACAACCATTGTACTGGTAAAGGTGTGTGTGGCAATAAGGTGGAAGTAAATGAGGCATGTTGAGGGTATATTTTCATGGGATTATTGGTGGGGAAAGCTGCTGGAAAGTTGTATGTGAGATGGAGGGACTCTGTTTAGTTATGTTGCCTATCTGAAATCACAGGAAGGTAGTATCTGCTGAGACATTTAATACCTGCTGCTAATTCTAATATGATTGAAATTTGGAGGCTGCTTTCTTTATTGTAGTTAAGTTTGAGTATTGTTTCCCCCAGGACAGTATTCACAGTTCATTTACTCAAAAATGGAAAAAATGTGTATTGTGGGAATCTGAAAGACAATACTCTGTGAATAGTTAGAGATCAGAGAAATGGAAGACTGCTGCAATCTGTTTCCCTAAAAAAAAAAAGTTCAGCAGAAATAACTGGTGACTGAAAATACTGGTTCTTATTCAGATGCCAATATCCATAACATCATATATCAGGAAGCACAATCCACAGAAAGAGAAATGGGGATTATTTTCTTTAGCTTTGCCATTGTGAGCATGACTGCAGACAAATTATATTTGGGGGGGGTGAGGGGAAACAACCGCCAATATGGGACTAAACCTGGAGGCTGTGGTTAAAGGACAGAGCTCTGGGAAACAGAAGGTGGAGAGAATCTTCTGAAAGAGGTTTGGAAAGGGGAGAGCAGGGCAGTGCTGGCTGTGACAAGGCGTATGAGTCAATCAGATCTCAGCCTGGTGGGTGACCGTCTGCAGCAGGCTGTGTGGAAAAACATAAGTATTGTTCAGTTTTTCATGTTTTGTTTCCCCACCTCTCTGGCAAACAGTATCTCATTGTTAAAAGAGTGAACTAAATGTGCCACCAAGTTAACGTCTTTTTCTATGAATCTTGAGATTTTTTTTCATAAAGTCCCAGTTTCCTTGATGAAAATATCTGGAGAAGATTTTTCTTTTCTGTTTTCTAATTATTTTAAAGAGTGTTAATAGCTCTCTAGTGGTGATGAAAAGCTGATTAAAAGCTGATTGTTGTCTACCCTGAAAATAAACAAACAATCAACAATTTGTTACTTTCAACAGATCTTGCATCTTTAAAGCAATCATAATTGCTTTCAAGTGAGGCAGGGAAAGTGGGGGGATCTCATACTTAATTTCCAACCCTAAGCATTTCAAAGCATAATCAAAATTATGCCACTTACTCTCCCCCACAGCTCCTCTCATCAATCATGCACATGGTTATGTGATCATGAAGTGGGTTGTGCATGAATGAAGGGGCAATAGAAAAACAAAAATCTATCGTAGGCAGATTGGGAACTGAAAGCCTGAAGTTTAGCTTTCTCTGAGCTTTGTGAAAAATAGTTGTTTTTTTTTTAAAAAACAAATAAAGAAGAAAGTTTCTAGCTTTAGCCATGAAGAGGATATGCTGTTACTCCTTCAAAGTCTGGCTGTGGTCTTACTTCAGTCAGAGCAACAGATTGAGCCTCCTGTATGGAAATATGTTGTTACTTCAGCTGTGACAGGTACTGGAGGGAGGACCCTCTGACAATTCAGGTGCTTGAGGGGGAACTACCATGCTAACAACTTCTCTTACTGCTTCTGAAGAGCAGTATCAGCTTGCTGTGGCTGCTGCTGTCCTGTCTTGGTAGTGCAGTGACAAGAGGGTGTCTAGGACTATTCTCCTTACCAATCTCTCAACACCTTCTGAGGTTTGCTCCTTTTCCATTGCAACAGTCGCCAGAGCTCTGTCTGGCTTCCTCATGCCTGTGAAGGGATGAAAAGGAGCAGCCAGCAGATGATTAACCTGCTCTGAAGAGGGAGACTTTTTTCGTTGATCAATACGTAACTCAGGTGGGGTCCCTTTCCCTGCCTGCCAACCATTCTCTTGATGCTCACGCACATGCTGCTGCCAAGCAGGTGAGCTTCCCAGAGGAGGCAGGAAGAGATGCTACGCAAACAAGAAACAGAGAGGGCTGAGAAGGGACAGGGAAAGAGGCCTGAAGGATTGGGCTGGAAGAGGAGAAGATGAAGGAAATCCCTTCTGGAGGTGAGGAGGCAAAATGTAATTTATGGGACTTCTGTAATCAGGGCATGCAGTAGCTCGTACTGCTGGAAATTAAAATACCCGAGAGAGAGTGTTACCCTATGTATTCATATTGGAATTTAGAATTTTTCTGGTTACAAGGAGAAAGACAAGGGCCTGCAGGAGGGAAGCAGTCACTCCATGTACACGTCAGTGGTCTGCCAGGGCAACCAAACCGGCTAGGGCATGCTGCTTACACATCACAAATGATAGAACTTTCTGTGGCCTGTCCACTTTTTAAATTTGATTTTTCTTCTGACAATATAATATTGATTCCAGGGCCATAGGCCCAATGGCTCAGGAGATAATTAACAGATACATCTATCTGCTCATTCTTCTTCTTGACTAAGTAGTAGGCTGCTGTCAGCAATTAGAAAACCTTATATGACTCCTGGTACCTGAGGAGCACAATACAAACAGTGTATAGCTACAGCCTCACCCAGGTCTCTCAAACTCAATGAGAGCTAAACCCAACTGTGCCATGCCCATACTGTGACTGTGGTGCTCCAGTTAGCTCCAAACTAGCAGATACTTCTCCATGGTACAAAGTTGAACAGAGACCTGAGTTCAGGGCTCAAGACCAGTGCCGTCAGTGTTGGAATAGGAATTAAGTTATCCCCAGCTCAGACAGTGCTGTGTACGGTGCGAGTGCACGCTGTGTGATGGTCGGTTCTTCTGCCCAGCATGATGTTGCCAAACCATAGAAAAGAAAATACAGCTTTGAGATTGATCCTGAATATGCTTTTGTTCATTTAACTAGGATCAAGACTGAACAAATTTGAATTCTCCTTTACAGTGCAATTGGTTTTTGACCCAACTCCAAGTCCTCATGCCATACAAATGCCTTGCTAGCTTATTAGCAGTATTTTGCTTCTGTTGCTCAATTACAGAAAATGAGGAATGATATTACTTTTTTTTTTTTTTTTTAAAGTAACAGTTCCTGAACTGATGGGTCAGGAACCCAGTTATGGAATTTTCCTATTCAGTAGAGCAATGATTTTCTAAAATAACTTGAGGAGCAGGCTCTGATAGGTAAACAACATTTTCTAACACTGAGTAAAAAACTTGTCCCATAGCATGAAAGTCAAGTGACAAAACAAGATCAAGAAGTTGTGTTATAGCAATTTGGTCTGTGCCTCTCCTCTCCTGTGCAAGTTTTGTTCTTCACTGTTGCCACAAGAGATTCTGTATGCTAGGGGCAGAATTTTCAACTAATCCCAAGCTGACTGTGCTATCTTTGTACAAAAATGGGAATATCAAAAATGTTACTTTTCAATTTGCTAGTAGTTATCCTATGTACTACCCCGAGATTGACAGAGAGAACAGAGATAACACACCACAAGATATTTTGTTATTGGCTTATGTAGTTGATAACACAGGTGCTAAAAATGTGCGTTCAGCCCATAATTACATTTCTGGAAATTTAGTGCTGTACTTCTGAAATGCTTTTCATTAGAAACTTTTAACAATTAGCTAATGAGTCCCAAGTGGAACAATTATCCCATATACCCAGACAGTTGGGATTCTTCATCAGCCAATGTGCATCCACTGCTCATAAAGCATGTTTGTGTTCTAAAAGCAAAACTAGCTATTCTGTGCTTTCCTCTTGGAGCGTTCCATGAATTGAAACAAAAGCAGAGGCCAGATTACATTGGTGACACAGAAATGGACAGACCCTGCTGGAGTCAGGGCTTAATACAGCTTAAGGAAGCACGAGTGGACATGCTGTAACTATTTACTGTGAATGAGGTGTTTTGGGGAATAATAAGAGAATATAGTATTCTAATGCAATAGAATCAGAAAGAACCAAATTTCATTGCATAAGGACACTCAGAACCACCAGAAAGCTATCTAAATATAGCACAAGCTGACCCTGTCTGTGCGAAAAAAAAATCAATATGTGTAGGAGGTATTTTCAGTTTCTTTCTGCCACAATTTTCCTCCACTAACCTCTGGCTTGATGACTGTCTGTGGTCAGGGTGCTGAGGATGACACTGTGAACAGTGACTATTTACCTTGCATTTATATTGCAGTGCTTTTTTTGCTCCAAGGCATAAAGGAGATATAGTCCTGTTACAGACCCTGAGAAAACATGTAATCCAACCCTATGGACGGAGAAGGGAGCCTTGACCATCCCATAGGTATTCAGCCCATTTGAAAAAAAAACAGATCTATCAAAGCAGGCTTCATGAGTTTTTTGAGCAGCTTGTACCATTAGTTTCCCACACTTAGATATAGAAAGTTTCTCCTCCTCGTGCACACATCAAATTATCTTTGCAGGACACTTAATTTATTGTTATGCTATTTGCAGTAGCTACAGAGAGCCACTTCTTTAAATCATGTCCTTTAAAACAAACCTCTTCAAGGAGACAGTTAGCATGTCTCCAATAAACTCTCTTTTCTTGACTAAACAAACACAGCTACTTCAACCTTTCTTTACTGCTCGCACTTGTTGAATCTCTTAATTTTCATGTTATTTCCTTAGGATTTCTCTTGTTCTTAATTTGAATGGTCACCCAGTGATCATCTGCTTCTTGAATGTGAGGCCTGGGTTGGCCACCAGGCACCCAGAACAGGTCTGGGACCTCTCAGTGCATTATCCAGAGGCACAAACTGACATGAGGCCCCCTCCTCCATCCCTTCCCTCCCTCCCTTCCCCAAGTGATCTCTGCAAAATAACCTACCAGCTCACCTGGGTCCCTAGTGAGTGGCAAGAAAGGTGAGTGACCTGCTCTATAGCTGCTGGGTTAGTTATCTTTTCCTTCCATGGGAGAAATGAAATTTCTCCATCAATTCAGGGTATAGAAAACAGTGTCTTATTGCTCGAGATAATCTGTGCAACAGCTTTACCGCTTTGCTACCTGGCAGGCAAATTTTGCAGTAGGGAAAAATGCGTATTTGCCTTGTCTGAAACATCCTGCTGAAGAGATTTCCTTCGAAGACATTTCTCTCCAAGTTTTTTGGCGTGCTGCCTGCTTTATGGGAGTACTGCTCTGCTTCTGGGAGGTCAGTTGGGAGTGGAGAGGGGCACTGTCTCTGCTCTGCCTCCTCTTTGAACAGGGTTGAAGCAATTCCTGTGCTTCCTTGAACACAGTGCCTGCAAGTCTGCCCATCTCTTAAGTAAACCATATACCAGGGGATGGGGAAGATCTTGAGCTGTAGTGAGGGACCGAAAGAACCTGGATAATCACAAAGAAAAATTCTCTCTGATAAATGTAGTTGAGAGTTGAAACGCTGGGCTGTAATGAGGAGATATGCTGTGTTGGCTGTCCAAGTTGGGAAGTCTGTTTGTGCAACCTTAAAAATGAAACCTTGATAGCAATACTTAGTTCTTTGGAAGTTTACTTTGGCAGAAGAGTTCTTTATAATACTGTATGGAGAAAAGGGTCTATTCTGACTCTACTTCACAGCTAGAATACCTGTACTTTACTCTCTGAGCAGTCTTGTTAGTCTGGGTGGAATTTTTCCTGGAGGGAAGATGTGGACCCAGTTTGGGTTGAGAGAGCAGGTTCTAAAACATTTTCCTAAAAATTAATTTTCCAAATGAGATTCTATTTAATTTAGGTGATCCTCTCATACACAGAGATTATACTTTTGAACTGCAAGTGATGTTATTTGTGCCAGCATAACTATATGCTTCATTTGCAAGACTACTACTTCTTGCCATGTAAATACCCTTGAAAGCTGTGAGTTCTGGTGACCACAGGTCCCCAGAACATACACTGAAGTTAGTGTATATGAAGAAGTTACTGTTCCGTTGCCTGGAGGGGGCCTGAACTAGCCCCTGTAGTTTGCATTGCATCAGGTTCTGAGTAGACACCTGACTTCTTCTGCCTCAGCAGAGGAGGCACGAGCTTCAATTTCAAACTCCTCCTTACGCTGTGTGAACTTGCAATCTTCTGGCAATCCTTTAGTTCTCACCTTCAGTCCTTTGGTTGAATTTGTTTTCTAATTCTATGCACTGCTGTTACTGCTTCTGTGTGACCCGAGCTCCACAGGATTAAACTTGGAGGCCACAAACTCTCATTTAAAATGAGTCCAACTGAAAAAGGCTTTCCAACAGAGCATCCACCCAACTTGCTATTCTCACTCTGGCAGAATCAACTGAGGAAGGCTACAGTGACTGGGGCAGAGAATTATGGTGGCTTAGGCATATTTTTGCAGTCCTCCCAGCACATCCTCTTAACATGCCCACAACGGATGGAAGGTTTATTATCATCTCTAAAGAAGACAGTGAAGACAGATATACCCTAGAGAACTCCAAACGCTGGTGAAGACAGACACATTTCCCCCAAAACACATGGCGCATAGGATGTCTGTCTGTGTGCGGATGGTCTGGCTGCTGTTGTGGTCGATACCTCATGCTATGTGGATATAATAGCAGTTCATACTCCCTTCTTAGGAGGCTGTGGATTTTATTTCTTTTAGCTCTCATGGGCATTGTTTTCTTTTCTTCCCCACCTCCTCTGGCTGCTGTTAAGTAAGGTTTTGAAATATTCCTGTGGAAAGGGCTGACTAGTGGTGACAGACTGAGCTGCTGCCAAAGAAAGTGATGTCATAAATGGAATGTGATGTCATAAATGGAATGTGATGTCATAAAAAAGCAATTTAAAAATTGTAGGTGAAGTGTGGTGGGAGTCTGAGAGGTGCTGGGAACTGCTGCAGTTCCCTAGTGATTTTTTTGCTACGTGTCTGGCTTTCTTAAAAGCGAGGAAGCACACTTGCAGTTTGCTGCCACCTCGTTTAGCTAATTTTCTTGCTGTCTGACGAGCCTTCTCAATTCAGTTTGCCTTATGGAGCTTGATGTTATTGGGACTCCCTCAGTGATACCTGTAGGGGAGTAGACGCAGCAGAAAGATTGATGTTTACCCTGGGAGTAAAGGATAGAGGAGTTGGGCTCAATAAGTTTTGCTTTCTTGCACTGTGAGAATAGTCTTACGTTACTATGTGCATAACTTTGTGTCCTTCCTCAGTTTGCATAGTGCCTTCCTACCTGGTGTAACCAGGTAGGTAAGTAATGATGGGCAGAATGGAGACATTTAAGCACCTTATTTGTCCCCGTGTGATGTGCCAGCCGGGTAGACAAGCAGGATGTATCGGGAGGGAACATAAAGTACAAACTGGCAGATTTGTTAGCTCTGTTTGTGGTATCGATAGAGATCATGTCTGGTTACTGTATCTTCTGAGGTTCACTTTGAAATACTTGATGTTGAGATATTGGCAGCAATGCAGAGAAGAGCTGCGTGATGGATTTAATAGTGCAAAGGCTTCCAAGGAGAGGCTTCCTCCACCTCACCTGTGTGAAAGTCGGGACTTGATGGCGGGCTGAGAGCAGCGAGTGAGGGCAGCGACACCGGAGAGAGGAGGTCGCTTCCATCTGCCAGCAAGAGGCCTAATGAGATCAGATGCCTAGAAGCAGAAGCTGGACAAATTCAGCTTAGAAATCAGGTGCAGTGTTTAAAGTGAGGTTAATTAGCTGTTGGAATAACTTAGCTGTGGTGAATTTACTGCCACTTGGATCTTCAGATCAAGACGAAGTTACCTGACCTGATGCAGAGATTTCTGGGTGAGGGTTGAGGGACTAAATTCGGAATTTAAACCATGTTATTTCCCTCAGGCTGGCCCATTTCTGTGGGCTCTCAGGGGGCCTTGAGGAGACGGGGCCCAGCCTGTGAGGCAGTGCGGGAAGCCCGCCATGCCAGTGCCTCCTCCCGCGGGTGCCCGCAGCCCGGCTACCTGAGAGGAGGGTGAAGGGAGGAATCCTGTGACAGCAAAGTGTTAATATGATTAATGACAAAACTTAATTTGCACGGACAGTTCATTCTGGCACAAAGGAGCGCTCGCAAATTAGAGGCTTTGCGGCAGGCGCGGGCCTCGGGGGGGATCTCTCTGAGGGCCAGGATGGCTCCGGCGGGGAGCAAGGAGCGGGGTTCGGCGGAGCAATTGGTGCACGTGGTACGGATGAGATTTAATGAGATTTCCGAGTAATGACAAAAGTTGGAAGTCTTTAATAGCTCGCCGCTAAATTATGCATGCCGCCTGGGCCGGGGACAGCTCCATCGTGCCGCGGGCCGCCGGCGGGAGACCGCGGGGCTGGGGCGGGGGGGGCGGGNGGGGGGGGGGGGGGCGGGCGCCGGCGGAGCCGCCGAGGCGGCGGGCGGCCGCCAGGGGGCAGCAGCACCACGCTGCGGGACCGGCGTCCGTCCGCCGCCTTCAGGGAGGCGAGGCCCGGCCCTCCCCGCCGCCCCGAATCCCCTCAAATTAGCGCCAACAAAAATATAAAGTTACTGCACGCGGACAAAACGATTTCCCCACTCGTGGCCCTAAAGCTGCTGTGGGCTGCCAGGCCGGGCCGAGGAATGTCACCTTTCAGGTGTCGGCCCTCCCCTGAGCGGCAACACCCGCCCTCCGGCCTGTGGGACGAGGGCAAACGGCTGCTGTGGGACCAATGGGTCTTTGGAGGGGTATTGCTGAATGTGTGTCCCGTCTACAGCCCGAGAGCCCTGCAACCGGCGGTCTGCGTTCCTCAGCTGCTGTGGAACAGGTAGAATCGGCCAAGCAGGTGTTCGCTCTTGCTCTTTTCTTGATTTTGTCTCTTATTTCCCCTCAAAAGCGGCCTTTCTCAAATACACGTAGTGACCAGACTAGGTAGTTTGTTTTTTATTTCCCCCCGCCCCCCCCCAAGAAATTGCAGATGTTGCTCTGTTTTTTCTCTGTTCTTTATTCAGTGGGATGTAAGAGTTTAACAGGGCTGACGGTGGGGTTACATTGTCAGGCTGGCAAATCACCCTCAGAAGTATGTGGTGTCCGTACTTGCTTCCTTATTACCAATTGCTTTACAGAAGAGGAGTCTTTTAAGGCATGCACTATCTTTATTTTAAGTGAGGAATTGTTGAGAATGGAGAAATTAAGACCTTTTAAATATTTAATGGATGGAGGTTTTCTAAATTATTTAATAGCTTATTCTAAAAGATGGCATAAAATGGCGTAGTAATTTATTCTTTACAGAAAGTAACTGTAAGAATTATTTTACAACATGTAAATATTGATAGGAAAAGTACCTAATTTAAAATGCTATCTTATTCCATCTGTCAAAGGAATTATACAGTGCTCATACAATTTCTAAATAACTTTAGACCTTTATTGTTTCTGTTCTTGAAACGCTTCTCTGGCATAGGGAAATGCCATTTATACCCATTTTACCCAAGTGCAGAGGCACAGAAACAGACTGTGCTGAGGCGCAGCACATATGACCATTGCAATTCCCTTTAGATACCAGAACCCACAGTCTTAGTTCAGGCTTGTGGATGCCCTAAATACTGACACGGGAGACTTGTGTGTCCTGAAGTGGGGTCTGGGGCAACTAATGTGCAAAGCAGGAGTTGTTCATGGCCAGCCCATGTGTAAATACTGAGAGCAGAGCCTTTCCCTTCTCCCCCTTCCTCCTTCCTTTTCTTTTTTTATAGCTTTGCTAGAAATGGAGGTAGGGGTTCAGTTGCCTCCTGACTAGAGCTTGTTGTATAAAAATGACCCCTTTCTTCATAAGATTGCTTTGCATGGGTAACTTCTGTTCAAATCCCTCTTGTGTAAATTAATCCTGCTGCGGTGAAGTCAAGGACTTCATCCACAAAATTCCAGTTGTTGTCAGATGTATTGGCGCCCCTTGGGAGGTGACGCTGATATTTATTTTCTTTAAAGCAGCGCTCAGTTTGCTCGCAGGTGGCCGGGTTGATGCCCGCTTGTGGGAGCAGCTGCCCTCACAGGCCATGCTGCCCCAGCAGAGCTCCTGGCACAGAAGGTGATTTGCTTGTTTGTGCAGCCTGCAAATAAGCAGCTCTGCTTTCCAAAGTAACGCTGCGCCCTGAGATGAAGCAGGGACCAGCATTAAAACCACCAGTCACAAAATACGCATAAAACATGATTTTGCCATGAGAAGCCTGGAATTTCTTTTACAGTTATTAACCAGGTGAGCCTCTTGCTTCTGTTTTGATCTCCCTCCTTTATCGAAATAAAGCAGCTGAATCTCAGATTTAAGATTGTGCTGTAGGAGTTTGCCTTACACTCCCCTCAAACAACCCTATTTTCTTAAGAAATATCACTGCCTGGAAGGCATCAGAAAGCCCCAAGGGATGCTGGTGGCTGTATCATCTGCCGCTTTTGCTGTATCCATTTAATTAGAATGAGTTAGAATAATCAATGCTTCCTTGTCTTTTATCAGTGTTTGACCTGTGTTTACAGAACAGGTTACACTAAAGTTTGTATTTACCTGTAGATGCATCTACACAGGGTTTTTTTCCTCTCTAATAAAAATTGTGGAACAGATAAGCACTAAACCCTGAATTAGTATATTGCAATATTGATTTCTACAAGAGCATTGTAAAAATATATTTATCTATCATCTGTCCTATTATGAAATGCATAAAAATGTATCACACAACCATTTCAGTCATTCAATACTATATTGAAAAGCCTGTTGTTTGCTTTTTCTCAATAGGCCTTTTGAGGCACACTGATTTTTTTATTTTATGTGTATTTGTGGAAGAAAGGATTAATACAGGATGGTAGTGCTTTGTCTTATGTCATCTCTTTCCCCACATTTGGTTTTGTTAAGAACTGCTGTGCTGCGATTTTGGCTTACTCTGAAACCCTCCACATTGGAAAGCGAAGACAGAGTAAAATGTGATTAATTATAGATTGCTGGCCTGGTACCTCTTTAATTCCAGCAATTACTCTATTTTCTCATGGTGTTCTGAACAGAAAGGAGCTGAGTGTATTGAGCCAGGGGCTTTCCTGTCCTAAGCTTCTGAAAGGTGTCTGCCTACGTGCTTTTATGACCCCAGAGATGCTTTGGTCTCCAATGTGATAGTGTAATTTTGTGTTTCTTAAAAGCAAATTTCTAATTGATCAAAGGAAGAGTGAAATGAAAAGAGTGGTGGAAGAAGATGAGAAAAGGTTATTGTGATCACTCCATAAGTGAAGACTACGTTATTATTACTCTCACAAATTGCACTGTGTTGTGTTTTCAATAGCAGAAGGTCAAGTTGAGCCCAGGGATAGAAGTGAGAGAACAAATATAAACAACAAAAGCAAAGAGACTCGAATGTCTATGAAATGGAGTGTTTGAGCTCATTATTCTGTGGAACGTGTGTCAGTACTGCTGCAAAAGTGTCTCCACATAGCGACTTCAAAGCGTAGCTTCTGGGTATAGGTGGGCTGGGTGTGAGATGTGATGCTGGAAGCAAGTAGAGACAAAAGTGTCAGAGGGTGCTATAATGCATTGATCACACAGACGTAATCCTATGGATGTGACCCTACAGACCCTCTGCTCCTGAGGCAGCCAGACTCCAAGGGCCTTGGCCAAATCTTTATGAAGACAATGAAGGATTTTCCCCTAATCTCTGGTTCTAATTGTTGGAGGTTTCAAGTAAGCATGTTTGCACTGTGGTGGTGTCTTAGACCTTATAGCTTTCACAGCGGTTGGGTGGTGAGAGGGCACACGGTTATAAGGACACAGTGAGCTGCGCACATCATGTTTGTAATTTCTAGTATAGCGAACTCTGCCTTTAGTTAATGTAGTGATATTTCAGAGCTGCCTTATCACAGTTTCTCTGTGTTGTTGGAAACAAGTGAAAAGAGCAATATGACTGCTGCTTTTTGCCTCAGATTGCACTGTAGATGGCACTGTGAAACAATGATTTTGGTAACGAAGATCTATTTCACAGCACCATACCAGATGTTAATTGCAGTGTAATATGGCTTTCTTTCTAGGTCCCCAAAGTGAAGGAAAAATTCTGAAATGCAGAAAGGCTTATTTGCTGTCGCAAATGGGAATCTGGAATAACTATGAAAAACACACTGAAATAATTGTGTTTGACTGGAACAAAATTCTTGCAAAGTCCCTAAGGTAAGAGCACTTTTTATCTTTCAAATGACACTGAAGATTTGCTGTTCTGGTTAGCAACAATATCCACTTGAATCCAACAGAGAATGAAGGCTTGACATTTCTGAAAGTGGCAGCCCACTGACACTGAAGGGCTCAGCACCCCTTGCTGCATCTGTCTGCCAAATTTAATTTTTTCCCTGTCTTTTTAAAGATCCTCTTGTATTTCTTTATATTAGCGGGCTGAAGACTTGTGTCCTGCCTAACTGAAAGGCAGACTAAAGTTTGCAAATGTTGTATCATTTTAATGGTACTGGATGCTTTTAGCAGCCTTTTGGTTTGGATGTGACTAAGTTGATGCTTTGTAGTGATACGCTTATTCCTGGACTTGAATATACTTACAAAGGGGTAAGATTACCCTGTTAACCTGATGAAACTTGGTTTCATATTCCCTGTCTAACAACAGGGCCATGGTTTCAAAAGAGTCAAACTCATAATCTGGGAAAGCTTTTGGAATTAGGTCAGCACACAACCATTTCCACTGAAACCAGCTTTGCTTGTGCACTGGGAATGGTGGGAACACCTGGGTTCACTTACATGCTGAAATAGCAGCTGTTGAGCAGCGGTGCGTGATTTGAGACTAAATACCTGTCCCTTCCATCAACTCACACCAGAAAGGGCGTGCTCGAAATGTCTGATCTGTGATATTTAATTCCAAGGGTTAAATCCTGCTTTCAGTCACACCTCAGGAAACCTGAAGGAAGGTCCCTGTCTACATTATGTTACTACAGAGTGACACCAGAGCTGGGGTCTCCACTGATACTTGGATCAGCTTCCTGTGTTTGCATTTAGAGCAACAGAGGGATGGTATTGCAAGACAAGCAGATGATGACTTCCTATTTAGCGGTAACTGGTGCATGAGGTGTAAGCCGTGTGTTTCTCATGGAAAGAGCAGGAAGACTAAGGTTAAATTCAGCTCTCTCCTCAAGAAAATGAGGTTCAGTTACCTGGGGAAGATTTGGGTGACTAAAATCTGAAATGCTAGGTTGATTTCAAAGCCTACTGGGCAGTTTCCTTAGACTAATATTGGATCAACAGCAATAATAACTTTTATGCTGGTTTCACAGTAACTCAATCCCATTAGCTGCAGTAGCATTATGTGGTTCAGCTGGGTGCAAGAGGTGAATTAGGTCCATGCTTATTAACTGAAGTGTAGCTGCTCTGAATTAGCCTGGGAGTGCTCCATAAGAGGATACTTGCAGGGTAGGCAAGGACCAGTGATGTCTTTATCTTCTGGGCTTGATTCGTGCTTGCAGAAGAGTCCTATACGCTGCTGGAAAAGAGCCTCAGTGTGTTTCTTCCTGTACTGGTTCATTTGCATTCAGGGTCACAACATATTGGGCTCAAAACAGAGCACTTAACTCAAGGAAAGGTACCGTTTTGCCAAAGCAGTCCTTAAAATGCAACTTATTTACATGTAATTTTTTTTTCCCTTAAATCTGTAGGCATGGCAAGTTTTTTTTTAGCAATATTTGTGTAGCTTTTTAAAAAAGTTTGTAGGCTGGAGTAAAGTCTACAAGGACAGATGAAGGTGCTGGGTTTTTCACCAATGTATTTTTTTTCTCACGTGTAAAGTAGTGTTTGTTGCTAAAATATATTTACATGCAACAGGCTTTTAGTCTCTTAACTTTTTATATTAATAAGTGCATTTGTGATTTGTTTGGGCTTTATGAACATTCCCATTCATACACAACGAGAGAACAAAGTTGTTTTGTGGTGTGCGAAAGGGAAAATTATGTGAGTACTTTTAAATGAGAAAACATGGGATCTGTTTTGGTTTCATTTTTGATGGTTATCAAATTTAAAACAGGACCAAAGTGCTTCACCTGACTTTGCCAGTAAAGCTGTTTAAGGCATGAGTGGTTTTTTGTTTTGTTTTTTTTTTAAACTATCAGTCTATTCACCACTTGAATATTGGATTAGCTGAATAATCTCAGGTATTTTAAAGATATACAGATAAACAAATTATTTAGAAAATACTTGGAAGAATCAGAACTGGAATCTGCAGGGAAAGAAGTTCTCAAAGGACTTTTTGGTGCAAATAAGCATGCTTATGATAGGCTTGCCCAAATCCCAGCGTGCTGATTATCTGCAGACTAACGTCACTGCTATGAAAGCAGTATTTAGTTCAATTTATGCAAATCTATAAATTGCCTTTAATTAATTTGATGTATGCCTGCTTACAGCATTTGCTGAAAGTGTGGAACATATCTAAGGATTCAAGTGCATAATACCCATTTATGTATTGCATGAGTGATAAATCATCATAACTGAGTTTAAGAAAATGATTAGATTACCTTTCTATATGATGAATGGCATAACATAAGCTATTGAGGGATTTAATTGTAGATATTTGCAGCAAAATTACTAAGGATTTGTGGTTTTAGTTCTAAGACTAACATGAATAAGACTAACAACATCCACCTTCTTTAGAGCAACTGTTTTCTGAAATGTGGTTTCTAACACCCTGGCAGAGCAGTGAGTCCTTGCATATTTGACTGAGATACTGGTTTCATGAGTGTTTAACCCTCAGCAAACGTACTGATCTCTAGGAAAGCTGGATGTTGTGTGCTTGGGACATCCAGCCAGTTCATGTGCATGGCTACATGGGAGTTGGTACCTTTAGCAAATACGTCCTGAGAAGTATTAAGTGAAAAGGGCATTCTTCTGTGATGTTTCTATGATTTTGAGGCAGGTGCATTTTGAAAATAGTAGCACGACTTATAAATATGTATATTTAAATTTGAGTGTGAATGGACCTTAATCCAAAAAACCCCCAAACCAACCCCTTATCTCATAGAAATGTATTGCACTCGTAATGTGTTATTATAAATATGTGTTTGTGGGTAATACGATGTGTGATAGCCATTGCATTGCTTCTAATGATAAAACATGCTTAACATAGAATTGATCCCAACCAAACCATGAATATGATTTTGTCAGTGTTGCCTTGTAATAAGCCATGTTAGTTTTCTTCAGCACCTTTTCAGCTTTTCCTTCCCCGCATCATTTTTGTGTTATTCCCTACTCACATTGTTCTTTCACTCACCTGCTTCCTTTTCTGCCTCCAGGATGAGATTCTGTGCCAAATCAATGCTTCTATCTGACTGGCTCTTTCTGGTCTATGTGTTAATGGTCTGCTGTAAATTGTTGTCCGCCTCTAGCCACCATCCCCGGGGGCACACAGGTAGGAGCTTTTAAACTCATTATGTGCTACTGAGACCAATTAATACCACTCACAGAATGTTAGAGCCCACTTTTTGCAATGGATAATTGATGAGGCTGTTTGACAGCATGTTATAATCAGTGCAATGGGTTAAAAATACAACAACAAGAAAAAAAGGAGTTATTGTAAATTTTCGTGCTTTTTCTCTAGTAATTTTATGCACTGAAGCTCACCAGACAGTTTTTGGAGTGACTTCATGACTGCTAGGACTTTGGGATTTGTTTGTATCCTTTTGCTTTATCCTTATCCAAAGATACTCTGAAATGTATCTTTATCTTCTCCCTCTTAATCCAGTTGTTATCAAGAGACTTTACAATGGTATCATTGGCTTTGGTGGGCAATAGATCAAAGTGCTCAGACTTATGTTAGCCAGTTCTTTCACTAAGTAACACAAATACGGAATTGTGGTTTAGTTCAGCTTGTAGTATGCTCCTTCTTTTCCTAATCTGCATAGTGAGGAAAACAGAAAGATACTGCATTTAAGAGGATGCACTGTTGTAGTAGGGTGTATCTACCAGGCACAATGTAGTATCTTATTATAAATGACAGAAATAGCTCAGAACAAGCTGGGTTGGCTTCATGAAGAGATACCAGGCTGGATCTTCGAAGCAACATCTCTGTGCTAGGATCATGCAGACACGTCAACTTGAATGCAGAAAGAAGTATAGATGTACTAACGCTAATGTAAAGATATCAGTGCAAGTCCTAAAACTGGATAGCTCAGTTAGCCCTGTGTCACCTTTGAGCCCAGAAGAGAGAGAGGTAAGTTAACAAAATACCACCTGTGAGCTCTGCTTTTTAGGAGAGATCAAAAGCCTGGCTGCAACATCATGATGAGATGACTGCATTCTCAGTACCATAGTTAGCTTCATGCTGGCTTGGGGATTTCTGCAAGTGTTGCTAGTGCGGTGTAATCTCATTCTTAAATACATATGTGATGTTTTTAGCTCTGAGCCAGACTCTTGTAGGGTCCAGGTCTAATGTTAGCATCCACTTCAGCTAGGAAGTGGGGATGCATTTGTTAGAGGCTCCATCCTCCAGATGAGACAACCTATTGATCTCTTTCCTGGCTGCTGCTGGTGGTTGTCTAGGTAGGAGCTGAAGGCTTCTCATGTGCTTACCAAAATCTCTTCAGTCCTGGCAAACAAGACTGACTGACCTCCATATAGCTGCTGTGTCTATCTCTGTGCTTGTAGCACGTCAGCGGTGTGTATATCTAAGAGCTACACAAACCACCTCCTTGCCTTACCCCATCAGCAGCTCTGCGTTCCCTGGTGCTGCAGAGCAGTCGTATGTGTTTGCCATAAAACGCGGTCACAGGTTATGCAGAATAACTGACATGTTGCAGCAAAAGCCCATAAAGTGATTCCAGTGAATACAGTGTTAGAGGATGATCCGTATTACCGTTTTGCAGGTAGCTGTTACGGAAACTAGTTGAATCACTTCAAGGAGGAAGGGGGTCTCTGCACAATAACAAGTTAATTAGGCCCTCTTGACCTTTGCTGTAAACAACTGCTGCTTAGCTGACTATGCAGCAAAACCTGGAGAATAGCCTTCTGCAGCTTTTGTCATTCAGGGACAAGTCTTGTAAAAAGAAATGTTATTTTTGTCTTTTAAAGGCACTTTGTGTGTGTACCTAAGGGAAATACCTGTAATAAGGCAGTAGTGATCCTGTGTTGTGAGCTCATATGATGAACACTCATGTGTTATGTAAATTATGACAATCTTTTTAACATAACATTTCAGAATGCTTGACTGCATACTTTTAATTGACACTAAGAATTCTTTTCCCTGTATCAAAGAGGTACTGTAAAACACAATCAAGCTTGCTCGACTGTTAAGCAAATTTGTGTACAGTGCTTTCTCTGGTAGGCTGAAGACAGGTTCTGCTCTTCATGAATAGTTTGGTCAGATTATGGAACTCTTTTTCAAATAGACACCCTTGAAGCTGGAGCCTTCATGCACCTTTGTAGACTATAGTGTCACATTCTTCCCCAGATATGTGTACACTGAAGTGACCGCCATCCCACTTTATGATTCCAGGTAGCAGATGAAACAGTCACCCCATTTTTGATTCTCCAGCTCCTCATGTCTGTCATATGGTACCACAGAGCATTTAGAGGGCCTGGGGGGCTCTCCTCAAGGGGCCTGCATTTCCCAGCCTCATTTTATCTTTGCTGTTTGATACAACACCTAGATTGACCTTCTAATGTATGATCAGATCTGTGATGGAATATGATATGTGAGCAAGGCAACGCCTTGTTCGTCAGGAAAGCAAATAATTTAGAGCTTTTAGTGTAGCCTGTTTTGTGGAACCCTCATTTGTTTAATGTGTTTCGGGACATTTTATTTTGACAAATGTTAACATTGTCTATAGACTGCAAAAATTGTATCTCAATTGCCATCCAAGAACATGCTAATTTGTATTAGAGGGATGAATATAAGCTTTGGGTTTGGCAAAGGCTTTGTCCTGTGTCCCTCAGGTCAAGCAGCTGTAACCTGACAGGTACGTACTGAGGTGGGAAATACATGTTGTTTATGAGGCATGAGGTGCCTAGCCTGGGATACTTTAGGAGGAGCTGGTTTTTAAGAACATGGTGTGTCTCCTCGTGAAAATCAGTGTGTTTCAACCTATGTACTTGACATCACTACTCACTTTTGGAAAAAATGCTTACTTGTTAAAGCTAAGAAAGTTTATTAACCAAGAGCAGACAATAGAATTTAAGATGAAAAGTGGGGATTGACTTTTTTCTTTTCAAAATACTGCCATTTTTAAGGAGCCTAATCTGGGAAAAGACAATTATTGACTTTGGTCATGTTAGATGGTGCCTGAAAGAATGACATTTGACAGCTGTCTGCAATATTCAGACAGAAACAGAGACTAGATCTTTAAGGACCAATAATCATTCCGTTTCTGAAAAGTGGGAGAGAATGCCATTGAGCAATCCCTTTGACAAAAAGGACCTCTTCACTGTAATAAAGTGTAAGACAGACCTGGTTCTTTCTTTTGTTCTGCAAAATATTCACCGCCATCAAATAACTGTTAGTGGAAAAAGAGACTGTTCAATCTAGCAAGCCAATCCTGCCATTGCTTTGAAGCAGTGTGGATCTTGAGCCCAGCTTGGAGGCCGCAGCCTGTTTTTCATTTGAACACTGTAATTGCTTTGACTGGCAGAGTTAACTAGGCAAAAGGCAGAGGAGAAATGTTCCTTCTCATTACCATTAGATCACTGAAGATGCTGCTTATGCAGATTATTTCAGCAGACTTCCTGTACATCTAAGTAGAGAAGACACTTCAGAATATTCATCTGACTTTGTTGCTCTGAATTACCCTTCTGAAGAGTTTGTCTTTTGCAGTGACAATAGCTGAGGGAAGCATAAGCGCCAGCCTTACTATAGCTATTTCAAACTGGGCAGTATTTCAGGCTCTCAGAGTACCTAACTGATACCGATATAACTATCAATTCCATGCTGTGCTGAATGAAGAACATACATTTAGTACCAGAAAAGATTTGTTTTCACCTCACTGCTGTAAGTCAGGATCCACAAATGGTGAAGCACTGAACAGACACTTCCTCAGGTCACCTCACTTGCGGGCTGGACTTGCAGACCATTAATTGATATAGCCAGCTGTGCAGTTTCTGTCATGAATTCCCAGTGCAGCTTGGCTTTTTTGAGGATGCTGTGTTTTATTTTTATGTGATGAGGCTCACCTGAAATGCTTCTGGCCTCCTTCTGCTTGCTGAAGGGTCTAGATATTTGGAAAGTCCATTATTATTAACATACCTGGAATCCATATATTTAATAAACATCTGTAGCTTAAAGCAGGGCCAAATTTATCTCTGAATTGTCTTACACAGTTCACATTTTTCTCTTTTCTTTGTGTTTTCAAGTGAAGACTTCGGTGGTAGCCCTTGTAGTTTGCTTGCTTACCGCACCTGCAGGATGATGCAGATCATAGGGATAAATCACTGTGTGTGAGTGCACTGGACAGCTTGGTCTTTTAGGCAACTGGAGGAGTAAATAGCAACTTCTTCTCATGGAGTTTATTCCTTGTTGCACTGCAGGCAGTTTAATTTACAGGGTTATCAGAGGTTAAATGGGAGAAGCCTTATTAAAAAGCAAATATGCGTAACCGTAAAGATTGGGAAGTAGGTTCAGAAGGGAATTATCACCAGCCTGAGCTGTTGAAAACTCTACATCTTTGCTTAGTGAAATGCAGCTGAAAAGTTGTAATTTGCTACCTGGTATCTTAGATATGATCTCCAGCAACCAGGATGCTATCCTAGCTGGTTTTCAGAGGATCAGTGATTTTCATCACGTATGAAAGACGAGCTTCTTTTTAGACTCTGCTGAGCAGGGCCTGAACTTGGACCTGAGATAGTTTTCTGGGATTTCACAAATGTTCTTCTTCATTCTCCATCTTTTGATTGATGCTTGAACAGGGAGAGACAGATGTATGGAAAGACTCTGCTTGTGTAGAAGCAATCTGAGTGAATAATGCAGCAGTGCACTTGACGCAGAAGGCAAAGGCTCCCTTTCTGCCCTTGCTGTGGCTCATGGAAAGCAGTCTTTTTCAGAACACATCTGCCTCTTCTTTTTTTTCTCCTTCTCTGCTTGCTCTCTGGTCTAACCTACCAGTGGGATGGTCAAAGTCACTTGTTTGTCACAGAAACACACCTCCTGCCATTTGGTAGTGGCAAGTATTGTATGTACGTGGACCTGAGGCAAAGATCTACCCTTGACGGACAGCAAACCAGACTAGCTGAAGGCAGTACAGAGGGTATGTGTTGAACTAGATGTTTAATAATTCTTTTCTGTGTCCCAAGCAGCAAAGAGAAGTCAGTACCCTGAAGGAGTGGGAGAATCTCTCCCCAAACCCAGTGACCACTCTAACACACTGGGAAAGTACATGCTTCATTGCCCTCTATCAGGTAGCAAGAGAGGAATAGCAGCCTATGATAGGTAAAACCTTGATGAGTTGTCAGTGTGGGATGAGTTATCAGTAAAGCAGGCATCAAATGAAGACAAAATGAACATCGCAGTTCATTTGAAGGATGAATAAGGGATTCAGTGATGCTGTTGGGCTAGACTCGGGGGCTGAGTGGCTTAAATGGTACTGGGAACATCCCAGCAGAAAGTTGCTCCTTTATGCACAAAATAGCAATTCATGTACTGAGGCATGTATCAGACATTGTTTTGGTCTGCAGGACTCTGAGCCTGCTTTTTTTTTTTAACTCTGAATGTGAAATGTCACTGTGAGCTGAAATTCAGACCTGTTAATACCTCTTGATCATGTTTTTGGTTTCGGGCAGTCTGGTAGCAGTCTGAATTGTTTCGGGCAGTCTGAATTGTTCCACATCAATTGCAGGTTTTCACATCTTTAAGAATTTTGTGGACAGAATCCTGTCCCCATTGGAGTGGGAGGAAAAATCCCTCCCTTACACATGCTCCAGGACTACATCTACTTAAGTGAAGGCTGTGTGTCTGAAAAATGTAGCTTTGTATTAGAAATATTAGAAATACTTGTTCTCCCCTTATTTTTGAGTTGAAGCATCATTCTTCCTAGCAGTGCTGTTGGGTTGCCACAGGCACAGTTCCCAGTTCCACCAGAGGGCCCTGCAAGGCCGCCAAAGGGGCTCCAGCACACAGCCGCAGACAGGCACCACACTTGCTTTCTCATGATTTAAATCATAACTGTGCGTTTTACTAATTAGAATTATGAGTCCTTTTGTATTTCAACGGGTCAGACATGGTTAGTGCACAATAAGCTTTAGCCCTTTATTCTATTTAACTCCTTTTATGTCTTAATGTTTTATTCAGTGTGTTATTTATGTGTTTTATTATCCAGCTTCTAAATATAGGGTAGCTACAATACACAGCCTTGGCTGTAATCTCTTCAAGTAATAAGGTAGGGAAAGCAATTCAGCTGAGCAATAGGTTTCCTTTAAGACAAAAAGGAGCAGAGTTCGCTGCATGAAGTTTGCTGATATATTTATTTTTGAGAAGAAAAAAGAGGAAGAAATATTTATTCCCCCC